>CAUYQV010039403.1:0-33482 GCA_963574575.1 Galagoides demidoff | reverse complement strand
TTTAGTATATAATCTTTATCAGTTAGTTTGTTTTTTATTTACTTGTTTCTTTAAATGCTTCTTTACCTGCCTCCTTCCTTCCCTCCTTCCTTCCTTCCTTCCTTCCTTCCTTCCTTCCTTCCTTCCCTCCCTCCCTCCATCCTTCCATCCATCCATCCTTCCATCTATTCATCCATCCATCCATCCTTCCCTCCATCCATCCATCCTGTCAGGACATGTTCCTTGGCACTGATGTTAGAGATGTACTGTGGACAGAGCCAGTGTCTGGAGCTAGATGGTAAGTGCCACTTGAGTGTTCTGAGGCCATGTGGCCCTGGAATGGGTGGAGGTGACACAGCCCTTCTACCACACGTGCCCCGCCCAAACCTTCTCTGTCTTAGTCAGAGCTTAAACCACAGCTGGTGGAATCCAGCCTCCTCCTTTGTGTCTAAGGACAGGTAAGAAATGGTCAGTGACTGCCTCACCTTACGATCTTGGTGGCTTCCTCAGGGTACGGCCTCTTCCCACTCCCCCTCCCTAATTCCCACCTCCATCCCCAGCTAAGACCCTGGTCTTCTGCTTCACTGAGAATGTAGGAGCACTCGGAGAGGTTCCCTGTGAGCACTGGCACCATCCACCTGCTGAGGCTCCTGTGCTGTGACTCTGCCTCCCCGTCCCCACAGCCTTGCCTGCCCTGACGTCTCTTTCCTGCATCGTCAGGACTTTCCCTTGCCTGGGTTGTCCTCACCAATGCACAAATGCCTCTCACTTCTCCTGCTGAGCAGAATTTTGTTTTTCATCCACTATCAGCTCTGGCTGCTGCCCACCTCCCTGGGCCCCTCGTGCAGACCCCTGCACCCCCCTGGGCCCCTCATGCAGACCCCTGCACCTCTCTGGACCCTTCGTGCAGACCCCGTACCTCCCCGGGCCCCTCGTGCAGACCCCTGCACCCCCCTGGGCCCCTCATGCAGACCCCTGCACCTCCCTGGACCCTTCGTGCAGACCCTGTACCTCCCCGGGCCCCTCGTGCAGACCCCTGCACCTCCCCGGGCCCCTCACCCAGCTTGTGTGCTCTCTTCTCCTCACGCCTCTCCAGGCAGCTTTCCCCACAGCACTTCCCAGACACGTGTCAAGTCCACGCTGCTGTGCCCAGGGGTCTGTTTGCAGCATGGATGTGGAGATTACTCTCCTTCCCTTGAGACACCTTCGCACATCCATGTCCATCCATGCCCTGGTGATGTCATCTGTGTACAAGCTGATGACTGCTCAGAACTCATGTTCCCACCAGCGCCCTGGACATGGCTCAGTCTAAGTCCTCCCGTTCCCGAGGAGCTTTCTGGCATCCACCCCACCCTGCTGCTTCTGCACCGCCCCTGCCGCAGTCCCTGGGCTCCCTTTCTGTGCACTCAGATCAGACACCTGGGCTTTACTGTTCATGCCTCCCTTCTCCAACCTTGCATCCAGTCTGTCCGTTGACAAATCTGTTGACATTATTTCCAGACTACATCCATATTTTCTTACCTGGATGGTCTTCCTAATTCCACCTGGGTTCCTGTGAATCCATTTCAACACTGCCACCAGGTTAATCTTAAAATGTAAGTTGGATGGTGTCCCTCGACCCTCTGGGTCATGCTCCCTCTTTTGCCTTGTGTGGGCTGTGAGGCCTAGGGGTGGGTGCCAGGCCCCCCGTCTTCACCTCTCTCCTTCCCCCTCACTTGCTCACTGACCCCCTTCTTGTCTTTGAATGCTGGAGGCTCTTTTCCAGGTGAGTGTGTGGCTCTCTCCCACCCTCAGGGTTCTAGTTAAATGTCTGTTCTCAGAGAAAGAGTTAGTTAGGGTGTCCTGTCCACCCCAACTAAAGCTACAGATGCCCCCAGAACTCTGATCTTCCTCAGAGGCACAGCCCCATTCACCATGCCAGACATTTCTTTACTTACTGTGCTTACTGCCCCTCTCCCATGACTGGAGAGCAGGCCCACGGGGCCGGGGATTCTGTCCTCTCTGCCAACAGCAGGTGCTCGGGGGAGGTTGCTGAGGGAAGGACTGAGTGTACACAGGACTGGGAGGGCCTTGGACGCGTGTTCTGGACCCACTGCTCCTGGGTAACACACCCTTGGGCAGGTTACTTAACATCTTCATGTGCTAGTTTCTTTTTAGCTATAAAATGAGTGTAGTAATACTCACTTTACCAAGACTGACTGTCAGGATTAAGTGAGATAAACTTTCTAAGTAGCATTACACACACACATTGACCAACAGTGACATAGCACATATGGTCACAGGAGAAGGGGGATGACACTCAGACCAACCAGAGTGAAATCTCACGTCATGCCTAACGGAAGTCATTGGTGATTCCTATCAAGGGACAACGTAGGACTTTCCCTGGGGGATTTGTGGGCTGACTAATGCTTATTGTAGAGCTAGGGGGAGAAGGTCACCAGATTTCCCCTTATGTTACAGGATCGGTCCTAAGCTGAATGCTGACAACACCTCTGGGAATATGGACCTCGGGTTCCTGCTGGCCCTAAGGAGGCCAAGTGATAACACAGGGCCGTGTGGGGTAAAGTGGTTAATAAGCAACGTGGATGTTTTGAGGGTGGGCTGTGCCCCCTTTTGTGGCTGAATGCACACTTACGGGGGGTATTTGTGAGGTGCTAACTCTGTATTCATTTTATCTTTATCCATAAAGCTGGAGTCACATAGTCTTTTTAGGGTTTTTATTTTTAGTCTTTAAGACTTAGACTTTTGTTTTTTAGTCTTTAAGAAAAAAAAACTGTGGAGTTTTTCAGAGAACTTTATAATCATTCTAATTATTTTGTAATTTCCAAGAAGAATCAAGAAATATTCCACAGACCAATAATTCTGAAACAAAAAAATTTACATCTAAAATTGAAATTATCAAGTAGCAAGTGACCTAGTTACATAAGCCTGCCTTCCTTCCTCCAGCTTATTTGTTACCTTTCGATGATGTGAAGTGTGTGTCGGAGGAATAGAACTTGTGGTGAGTCAGTTCCCCACACCGCCCAGCGTGTGGGGGAGGACCGAGAGAGGGCTCCTGGGGGGCTGAGCAGTGGGTGTCAGAAGGGCAGAATGCGCCCAGGAGCGTCTGCACGTCCTAATCAGTAAGAAAAGGCCTGAGCGAGCGCTGGAGGGGAAGAGCCTGCAGACTAGAGACGTCTGAAATTTAAGAAAAAACTCTGGGGCTGCTGGTCTGTGGAACAAAAAGGTCCTCCTTATATTGGTAAGTTTTTGACTTATCTTGGATTTTAGAAAATATTGTATTTCTCTTTTCTTAATAACTGTTTTGTGCTTTGATGATAAAAGAACATTGCAAAAGTTTATATTGTCAGGTTCACGGATGAACCCTGATTTAAGTCATGCCACGGAAAGACAGAAGAAATTGTTTGATTTCTGTTGAGTCAATTATGTGCCGTGCACTATTCCAGAAACCTTGCGCCTGTCAAGTCACCTGTTAGGTGACTCTGACAGCAGCCTGGGAGGTAGCGGCTACTGAAGCTTTAGGACCAGAGCTTGGGATGTCCGGGGAACTGAGTCCAGTTTTTCTGGTAACCACAATCACTGCTTTTTCTCACAAACCTTAAATCTGATCTTCAAGTCGTTCTTGACCAGCACTTGGGGAATAGCTCTAGGGACAGTTGTAGGGAATCTCACAAAGTGTAGCCTCCTGGAAGAGCCATACCTGGAAGAAGGCAGGTCTGACAAGGCCAGACTGGACATGGCTCCTTCAGGTAACTCTGCACACCCAGGAGCTGGGTGGGTTTGACGTGGGTGAGGCTTGGTGGGGGCTGATTTCACCGGGACTGGTGCCGAGGGGCAAGGCAGGTGGGGGAGAAGAGAGGGCCATGGGGCTGACTGATGGGGCCACAGGCCACTGGGGGTGTGTGAGCACCCTGGGAACGTGTGTCCTGGACACATTGCCATGATGCGTCGAGAGAGCTCTTGAGGCCTCAACGCTGGGAACTGGCTCTTGCGATAGCATCATCTTCTAAGTGAAAGTGACAAAGAGGAGGCGGCCAGTGTCGCTGAGTTGTGGGCTAATGTGTTTCTGTCATTTAAGAATAGTCACTCCATCCCTAGTCAATGTCGGAGACGCTGGCGTCAATCTCGTATTGCGTCTTATTAAACATCTGGGAGAGTCTCAGCCTCGCTTACCTGGGGCCTCTTATCTAATAATATCACTCACCCTGAGAAAGAGGAAATGCACTCGGAGAGACTCTGAGCCAAAATAGATACACGAGGCCTGTGCCCTAGACCTCGTGTGTTCCTCTCCCCGGGGAGACCTTCAGGTGCTTGTTCAGACGCACCGGCTCCTATTTTAGGCGCGGGTCTGAGGAGCAGGGCTATTTTGGGTTCCCAGTCCAAGACCTGTTAGGAGGGAATGGTCAGCCATGGGGTGGAAGCTCCCAGGGTCACACGCAGTGGAGGTGATGAGACAGATGGTGGGCTGCTGTCAAAATGGGGACAAAACCCCTGAAACACAGATAGGACAACTCAGTGGACTTCATGGGACCACTGGACGTGGAAGCAGACACTGTAGTCTGGAGTTTTGTGGGATCTTGGTGTGGAATTTGGTGCATTGCTACAGAGAAGTGCATGCTCACACCCAGGGGTGCAGCCAGGCAAGGCTGGACACTGCCCACTTTACTGGGAGACAGCTGGGAGCCTCACTGCCGGGTTAACAAGGTTTTTTATCTGCTGGGCCCTGCTGAAGTTGAAAGTTAATTTGGAACATTTTTAACTGGATGTTGCCCTCAGCCCCAGGGCATTGTTAGGGGTCAGAGAGGGCCATGTGGGTGTGGGGTGACCTGGCCTGGGGGGCCCTCTGGCAGCTTCTTCCCTTTCCTCGCATCCCCCAGGGAGCTCAGCATCATCCCATCATCCCACCTCCTCTGAAGTCCTACGGGCTGGTGGAGACGGAGGCTCAGAGTACAAACTGAGGCCTTCTACCTCCTCCCTGCCCGGTGTCTCCTGGGCAGCAGCTACCCCTGAGAGGGGTTGGGCACCGCAGGGTCTTGGGCTGCCCAGGCATGCTCAGTCAGAACCTGTGTTTGCACCGTGGGGTGGGATCGTCAGCACAGTCCCCTGGGAGCTCCAACCTTCAGGTACAGAAAACCTCAACCCTAAGGGATGGGTTCATCTCTGAGGCAAGGGGTAGGATTGTTTAAATTTTAACCCAGCATGGAGATGAGCAAGGCCCCCTTCTCACCCACACCGGGATGGCCACTTCCTCCATCACACCAGAACAGCAGCCTGGCACTGTGCCACCCTTATTCATTTCTGTAGCAGCTTTTGTAAGTCAGCACAGCTGTTCCTGGAAGACCTTGTGGACAGGCTGGTCCTGAGTGTGGGTCACTGAGGCCAGGATGCCGTCCCAGAGGTGAGGAGGGGCTTCCGACAAAGTTTACTCAGGATGATCCAACATCCAAGTCACTCAACTGAAGTTTCCCAACGCGGAAACAATGTGTGGCTTTCAGATTTCTTTTCTGGTAGATAACCAGACATTTTAGTAAATCTAAAAATCACTGTCCTTTGTGTGTGTGTGTGTGTGATCAAAGGGACGTGTGGTCGAGTAAGTCTTCCCTCTTTGGTCTTTTTGTCACGACAAGTCCTTCCCACTTGTGCAGAACAGGTAAACTGACCTGTGAGTCCCCTCTCCTCCCACCAGGGCAGCTGGTCGTGATGATGCACGGGGGCTGCAGGGTCCTGAGGTCAGCTGCTGTCAGAGTTGCTGCCCACTTCAGGTGAGGGGCCTCTCTGCTGCCCACATGCCATGAGCTGAGCCTGCGGGGAGCAATTCTGGGGGATTTTTAAGTAAGTCTTGGGAAAACAAATCCCTCGGGAAGCTGGTTATGGCGCTGCTGGGCCTGTTTCATTAACCGTGACGGTGTCATGAGGCCAACCCCACGCTCTGTACTTCTGGCGTCTGAGCAGGGCCTCTTATCCAGCAACTTAGAATCTGTTTTTGCCATTTTCTGTATCTCACTCAAAGGAGAATAGCAGGTTCATTGTTCTGGAAACTGACAAAGAAAGAAAATGATGATAGGAATACTCAGGAATCATCTAGAAGGTGCTATTTCTCCAGTGAGCGCTAGGAGTGCCGTGATGAGTCCTTTCCCTGTTCTTAGAAATTCTAGAAATTCTGTTTCATTATAGAACAAACTCATCGCATTATTAAATGTACAGACATAGAAATAAAAGGCCAGGTATGGTGGCTCACGCCTGTAATTCTAATACTCTGTGAGGAAGAGGCAGGTGGATTGTTTGAGCTCATGAATTTAAGACCAGCCTTAGCTAGAGCAAGACCTCATCTCTGAAAATAGCCAGGTGTTGTGGCAGGCACCTGTAGTCCCAGCTACTTGGGAGGATGATGCCAGAGAATTGCTTAAGCCCGAGAGTTTGAGGTTGCTGTGAGCTGTGATGCCACGGCACTTTACCCAGGGCAACAGAGTGAGACTCTGTCTCAAAATAAAATAATAAAATACAATGAAACAACATTTCTTACATTTCTAGCTCCTGCACAGTCACCGTCACCGTCACCATTTTAATATTCTTCGTCCCAGGCTATGTCCTGGCAGGGTCTCGTCACATTATCTAACTTTTCTTTGTACATTTTGGTAAGGATAAGCCTGCATCTAGAATGTTGGGGTCAGAGCTGGATGCTTAAATTTGAAACCTCAAAGGGACTGCTGTTTTCATGCAGCCAGATCACAATTTTGGAAAGCCTCTCCCCAACTCCCAGCCCCTGGTGCTGTGGAGAAAAGCGATTCTCCTTCAAAGCTACAGGTGCTGCAGGGGCGACACCCAGTCTTCATTCTGGGGAGTTGGGGTCCTGCTGACAGAAGGTATTAGGAAGGGGGAACACCGGAGTCCCACCCGTGTCCCTGAGAACATTCTGGAGGCCATGTCTAATTGTGGGAGTTGCTTCCCTCCCTCCAAGTTCTCCCGAAGCTCCCCCAGCTGCTGTCAGCCTTCCCAGGGCTTCTCTCCTCCTACTACCTCCTGCCCTTTAGTTTTTAAATCAAAGTAACCTTTTGAGCTTGGTGCCCTGGGAGGGGGCAGACCGCCCCCCCCCAGTCTCTTGTCTCAACCCTCAGAGCGACTGGTGGCCTGAGGGCCTAATCCACACTTGGCAGCTGGTGGCCCCACAGCAGAAGCCAGTGCCGCCCACTGCCTGTCTCTGTCCACATGTCCCTCAGCACATAGGAATGAAGCCACTCTTCCCCACGGGCCCCGGGGGCACCTGTGGCCCCTTTCTCGAATGCTGTGGCTTCTCTCCCTTGCCACCCTGATCTCAGAAGCACCCGGGAACCCTAACCACTGAGGAGCTCAGGGCTACTACAGGCTGAGCTGAGAATTCCCAGTGCCCAGTGCTGGCCTGGATTTAGTCTGAAGGTCACCCCAGGTCGCCTGCTCCTGGCACCTGACAAGGAGAGGGCAAGGGGATAGTTCTGTCATGACATCATGGGGTCCAGGTCCCCACTTGGGTGAGGGCTGTCCACCATGGAGTCCATGGACTTCAGGGATGGAGCTGAGCCTGGACATACAAAACCCTGCTGGGAAACCAAGCTTGGGGCACATGGGGTGGAGGTTGCCCAAGAGAGCAGGCAGCTCTCTACCTGATGGTCTCTCAAACTCTGCATTTCTGCCCACCTGTGTCTCTGTCTCTGTGCCCACCTGTGTCTCTGAGTCTCTGCCCACCTCTGTCTCTGTCTCTGTGCCCACCTGAGTCTGTGTCTCTGCCCACTTCACACCGAGGCCAGCAGCAGGTCAGGCTGTGACTCTCAGCATGAAGGATGTAAAAACACAGCACCTCCCGTCCTTCACAACTCCGCTCTCTTCCTTTGAGCCTCTGGTCCTTTTTCCTCAGTCTTCTCTCTCTTCTTAAGCCCTGTAGTGCAGCTGCCACTCAGATGTTCACACCAAATGGCGATCCCCAGAGAGCATCCAGGTTGGACACACGGGGCAGTTTTCAGCCCCCACATTCTCTGGCCTTCCCTAACATATCGTGTGGGTGTTTAAGTGCCCGGTCCTTCTGCTGCTCCTTACACGTGTCTCCTCCCCTCCTAAGCATAGGCCTGGCCTCCAGGGCTCCACCCCCATCTCTGAGCTCGATCGCAGCCTCAGTGTAGGATGATTTCTGCCTCTCCCACTGCAGCACCCCCTTAGGATCCCCATAGCCACACCACGAGTCTGCTGTGCCCCCAACTCCATGTGAGACGTGCTATTGTGTGTCCAACCTTCTGTCCATCCTTCCTGAATTCCATTCTTATTTTGTGGATGCCACAAACTGTGGCTAAGGTGGATCTAAGGTCATATTAAGACTCTCCAAGAACCTTAGCCACATGACCCGATGTCCTCACAGTCTGTGGCCCGTCGCATGAGACCGATCTCTTTCCCTCTTAGACCAGTTTCTACACGTTTCTGTAACTTTTCTTCCCTATAAAAATAAGTTGCCTCTTAGAAGTGTGTTCTCAGTCCTGCTGTTCTCAGTTCTGTCCAGACAGAAAATCTGGCACCACCCTAATGCCCCGTCCTCTGCTTCCTTACTAATTATCACACTGTCTTCCATGGTTACCCTCGAAATGCATGGGCGGTGGGGTCAGAAGAAGGGGCTTTGGGCCTTGACTCTGTGTCACTGGGGGTGAGAACGTGAGGGAGCGGCTTTGTTTCTCTGAGTTTCAGTTTTCTCGTCTGTCAGCTGGGCTGACCAGGATGACGTGGCCCCTCTAGAGCCTGCCTGCCCTTGGTTAGTGCTGAGGACCAGGCCCTTCCCCACCTGTAACCTTGGGCAGGGCTGTTCTAGAGGACCTGCCGGCTTCCTGCTGGCCTTACTGTCTCTCTAGTAACTCTGCTCCTCACTCCAGGGCTCATGGACAACCGTATCTCTGTCCCTTTTGTGAATCCGCACATCACTCCAGTGCTCGTGGGCATCTGTGTCCTTGCATGGTCCCTGTCCTGTCCTGCTGCCCTCTACTCTCCTGCTGTCCCCTGCCCCCCTTGGCTCCTGCTCTGGGTCCCCAGATGCCTTCCTCGCTGGCCAGATTGGCCCCACCATTTCCAGCTTGCACCTGGTGGCACCCCTCCCCCATTTGCCAGGATTCTCACGTGGTCCCCTGGGGGTGCCTGCCCTCTCCCTCCCTGGAATTCTCACGTGGTCCCCTGAGGATGCCTGCCCTCTCCCTCCCGGAGATTCTCACGTGATCCCCTGGGGGCACCCACCCTCTCCCTCCCCGGGATTCTCACGTGGTCCCCTGGTGGCAAGGCCGGGCAGGCTTGCTGCTTCCTAGGTGTTGCTTGTTTTGTCACGGGCTATGCTTCAATTTTCCAACTCTGAAAGTTCCTTAAAGGCAGGAAATAAAGGCTTTTAAGTACTTCTGTACACCATGTGCTGTACGTAGCAAATATCTGCAAAAATAATCAATAACAAGCAAGTTAGGCTGGTGTTCTCCTGGCTGTCTGGGAGGAAACTTCTTAGGCCAGATGGCTTAGGGCACAGAGTAGCAGGATCACTCCCAGGCAGTGGACAGGAAGGATGTACACCTTGAAATCTTGGTAAATTCCAGAGTCAAAGATGTCAGCACAGCTTGTGATACTGCCCAGAAGTGCATGCTCATCCTTTCTGGCCCAAGTCATTGGAAGGCTTACGGGGCTGGCTGCCTCCTCATGTGGCCAGCAGCCGGCCGTTGGCGGTTGTCAACCAGGGTGTCCATGGGTGGCCCCTCCTTGGCTTGGGCTTCTTGACTCAGGACTGAGGTGGGACCACTTCATGGACCCACAGGTCCTGGGGAAGCTGCAAGCCTCCTTCTGATCAGCCTCAGAATCAGCAGGTGATTGCTCTGCTCCGTTCTATTCTATTTTATTCTATTCATCAAGCAAATCTCTAAGGCAAATTCAGAATTACAAAGAGAAGAATTAGATTTTACCTGTAATACTCGGAGCAGTGTTCCCCTTTGGGGAGGAGAGGAATTGAAGTACAATCTTGGGACTGTCACGAGAAGGAAAATTCTCAGGATGCAGGTGCGGCGTGGTCAGCGAGCCTCATGGCCAGCTCCCCCCAATTCCAGCCACCACCCACCCAAAAGAAGACTCAGTTTCTTCCTAATATTGCACACAGCTGCATTAAAGACCAGCATGGTGGCTACACCCTGGTCGGTAGATACCGTTCACCGTGGTGGCATTGTCTGCAGAGCTGAAAAAATATCAAATCCTTTGTTATCCTTCAAGGAACTCTCAATATAAACTAGGGGGAAGTCAATTTGGCAGGAATGCTATTTGTTTATGTAACTGCTGTCTGGGATTTTAAAATGTGTTTATTCATACAACCAATACACAGATCTCAGGATGTAATTTTCCTCTTCTTCCCTGTTAGGGGAGGCATTTGTATCCCCTGCTACGTGGCCCTTTCCTGCTAAGGGTCCTCTGTGGTTGGACCTGCCTTTTCCTTCAGTAGTGACACTGGTGATTGGAAAGGAAAGGTCACCAGTAAACTCTGAGCCAGGCATACTGTCCTCAGCATGTTACAAACAGCCACAGGCAGCCTGTTCTCTGCAATTCCTCAACAAATGTCCTCCGGCACTTGCTCCCAGCTGGCTCTGCCTGTGTCTGCATGAACGTGTCACGTGTACTGTCCAGCTTTCAGCCTGGGCAGTGGCTCCTGGAAGCATGCACGGCTGCATACAGCCTTTCTTACTTTTTTTGTCCCTTAAGCCTCTATGCAAATGTGCAGCATAATGTTAAATTTGAGGAAGATAAACAAGAGGCTGAAATAAGACTGAGGCATCCTCTAGAGAGAGATGAATGAAATGGCTCTGACATAGAATTTGGGTATTACTTAGAAATAAACTTGGAAGAAATATGGGGTGAAGAACACAGGATGCCTGCAGAGGCCAGCCCGTCATGGTGGGGGTCCAGCCTGCTGCTGGCAGGTAGTTCAGCATCTGTCCCCTTCCCCAGTGGGGCAGGAGGAGGATGTGAGGAGCTTCCTGGGGAGGTGGCCGCTTCCTGGGGAGGTGGCCGCTACCTCTTCCTCTTTGGCTACAGGCGGCTGCCCCACAGGGGTCAGGGTGTCCTGCGGCTGGCCTCCTGGTCCCTCAGCCTTGGTGGCCACATGGTGGCGCTTCTCTCAACATGCTGCCTGTCTGCTTAATGGTCTTTCCTGGTCCTTAGGAGAGGTGTCTGTTTTTCTTCTTTCTTTTTTTCCCCAGGCAGGCCATTTCCAGGGCCAATTATCTATGAAAGGGCTCAGTTCCTTACTTCGGTGCTGAAGGAAGCTCTCGGAGGGGAGTGTTGGGGAGCAGAGGTGGGGAGACGGGGCTGAGGGACACAGGCTCAGGTGTTCCTCACTCCCTGGGTGACTGCTCCTCCTCTTCAGGGGCTCAGGACCCCGTGGGCAGCCCTGGAGTGGTGTGGCAGAGAGGAAGTGGTAGGGGGAGCAGGGGGTGGACGGTGGACAGGGAAGGACAGAGTGGAGGGGTTCACTTCACTCCCCACCCAAGAGCTAGAGCTTCCAGTCAGGAAGAACCAGGGGCCACATGGGAAGGTCCTTTCCCAGAGTGATGGGGATGCCTCCTCTGCCAGGGGTCAGGAGAGGCTGCTGTCCCACAAGATAGCACAGGGAGGGAGAGGGACACTGCCACGGGAGGACCTGGGACCTCGAGGTCTGCAAACACCTCAGCATCAAATGGAAAAGAGCTTTTCTGTTGTGGGGTAAGCAGGATGTGAACAGGGTCGTGTCGGGTCCTTGGAGGAGGAGCTGGCCACAGGGAGTGACCCGGGGGTCCTGTGTAGTCAGCCAGTCTCCAGGGAGGCTGACGGACATGTGTGGCTTTCCTGGTGGTTGCCCAGGCCTGGAGACTGGCGGTGCTCAGAGTCCTGTGGGAAGGAGAGACGCCTGCATGGTGTGGTGGGTGCTGGGCAGCCATGACATGTGGCTGGGGAGGAGGTGACCACTGGCTTGCTGCACATGGCCGCTGAGTCCCTGGACTTCAGGCTTTCAGCATCCCTGAGACCTGTTCTCAGCAACCCAGGCATGAACCCCTTTGTGATTCTAGGATTCCTTTATTCTCTATTTTTTTTTTAACCACTTAACACCTCGGAATAAAATTCTTCAGTGAATCCCCATCAGCTACTCTGCTCCATGCGTTTAAGGACAGGGCAGGCACCATGAGGGTCCTGTCTGGGCAAGGGCAGGGGCCTTGCCCCTCAGAGACCCTGCAGCTGGACCCAGACTATCGAGCGACGATAATAGCTCAGAGGTAGTGAGTGCCGACCATCCTCCGGGCAGTGGTCTGGAGTCTTCCTCTGGACTAGCCTCGGTATTTCTTGGGCATTCTGAGGTCACAGCTATCATGGTCTTTATTCCAGAGGAGGAAACTGTGGCCTGGGCAGGCTTAGCTGACCCTTCTGCGGCTGCATGGCTCTCAGGGTGGACCCAGGGCCTGCCCATCAACTCCCACAGATTTGTTCAAATGCTTCTGAATCTTCCTAGTCAGCCTGCAGCCAGCCTTGCTCCCCAGGTGACCTGGAGGAAAGGTGTGAGGGCAGGGAGTGACCTCAGCCCTGGGCTGAAGACAACCCAAAGGCTCTGTCCTCTGAGGAGCAGCGGCTCCTCCCACTTGGCCCAGGCATTCTGCCGCTGGTGTGACTTTGGTTCCAAGGGACCATAGGATTACCCAATAAGCTGTAGGACAGATGTGGTTAACCATCTGCATTCGGGCAAATAGTTTTACTTCTCGGTAGGAAGTGGTAAGTCACAACTTGCTTTGGGCTGGTTCTAGCATCTTGCTGCTTTTTTCTTAATGTCCATTAGAAGTTGGATCTGTTGGCAGAATGGTCGTCAGGTCAGTGCTGTGGGGCCAGGCGAGCCACTGAGAGGGGCGTGTTGGACAGTCCAGGTGGATCGCGGTGCTGGTGCTGAATGAGGTGAGCAGGCCCTAAGCCCCTATTCTAAGACAGGCTCATTAGACATGGAACTGCCTTACTTGGTAATCTTCCAGAATGCTGGCACAATTGACCACATTGACATTTAACAATGGTCTTCCTTTCCTGAAGGCATTGCCCTATAGTTTTAGTAGGACTGCATTTTCGAGAAATGCACTTTTTCTCTAAGTATACAGCAAGTGATTTATTCTCACAGTCCTGCGTTAGAGCGTGGGTGACTGGCTGTATCTTCCTTATACAGGAACTACCCTGGGGGATCAGTCTAGAGAGAAACGGAGTTCTTTATTTAACCAAGTACATAAAAATGTTTTGAAAAGTTAGAAATTCAGCTAAGAAATATTTTAGAGGCAGTAAGTGATTTATGCAATGCAAGGTAATGAATGGGCATCTTGGAGGGCCTGAGATTGAGTGGGGGGTGTGAACAGGGGAATGGCCTGAGATTGAGTGGGAGGGTGTGAGCAGGGGAATGGCCTGAGATTGAGTGGGAGGGCGTGAGCAGGCGAATGGCCTGAGATTGAGTGGGGGGGGTGTGAACAGGGGAATGGCCTGAGGTTGAGTGGGAGGGCGTGAGCAGGGGAATGGCCTGAGATAGAGTGGGAGGGCGTGAGCAGGGGAATGGCCTGAGGTTGAGTGGGAGGGCGTGAACAGGGGAACTGTTTAAGAGACGTTCTTGGAGGCACAGCGCTTGGACCACACTCTGGTGGTGGCTGCAAGCGCCACAGGGATCACAAGCCAGTATCTTAGGATGGAAAAGAATACTTGATGGTGTTAGAAGGGGTCAGCTGTGTGTTTTCTCCAAAGTCAAGTAGCAGCAGACGATAGATTAGACTGCAACAAAAGCAGGCCTCCGAGGCCTTCATTAAACATTGCTGGAATGCCTGAAGGGGTAATTCTGCAAATGTCAGGGAAATCATAAAAGTAAACTTCCAAAGAAGCAAAGGGAACAAAAGAACCACCACAAAAACTCAATAAATGAATCACTGGAAAAAACCCTCCTGGCTTCCTACTTAACTGCCCTATTCAAAAGTAGAGGAAGCTGGGCTGGAGTTTCAGCTCCACTGATGATAACCTAAAAAAGTAAAAAAAAAATCATGCCACTGATTCAAAGGAGTTCTGACAAAATACATTTGCTGAGTATCTACCATGTCATGTGTGAAATTCTGATATCAATAGAATGTTTCCAAGTAAATGCATCACTGAAGATCCCATGGGAATTCTGCTGCACTGCACTGAGGTTGGAGACAAAGTAGGCTGGAATGGGTGCTGGGACAGCGGCAGCCCCGGCCCTTCTCGCAGGCCTAGCCAGGCTGCAGTTCCCATCCTTACAATAGGGGCAAGGTCTGCTTTAAAAGGATTCATCAGGTGGAAAGAGATAACAGTTGTAAAGCCATGATCGTATTGCCCAGCACGTAGCCAGAATTTAATTTAGAGCTGTGCACATATGCGTGCACACAGACACCCCCCAGATGTACGTGCACACAGGCATATATCTGCACACACGCATGTGCACACCCACACATGCACATATACACACCCAGATACACACAGGTGCACATACACACACCCAGATACACGTGCACACAGCCTATACCTGCACAAATGCATATGCACACCCATACACACACACAGATATACACACCCATACACATGCACACAGATGCACACACACACAGGGATATACCTGCACATACGCATAACACGCATATGCACAGCCACACAAAAACGTACATATATACACACCCATATACACATGTGCACATATACACACATGCACACACAGACGTACACACATCCAGATACACACGCACACAGGCATATGCCTGCACACACATGCACACACATATACATACAGGCATACCTACCTAAACATGCACACACATGGACACATGTCTGTGCACACATGCTTACACACATAGGCACACACATGGGCACACATTTGTGCACACGTGCTTACACGCACAGGCACACATGTGGCCACACGTCTGTGCACACATGCTTACATGCACAGGCACACACATGGACACACATTCTTCAGTTCTTGCTCCTCCTCTGGCAAAGCCATCACTATTTTTGAAAACAAATTTAAAATCTTTAGACTTAATTTAATACATTGTTAAACTAGTTATTAAATATTTATAAATTAAAAATTTAACAGTTTTCCTTACGAAAAACATTTTATAACCATCACTACTAACATTTTCCCCACATTTAATTTTCTTGGGTGGAGGCTACTTGGGGCAGACAGGTGGACAGTGTCCTGTGCTGTGTCGCCCCCTTTTGCAGCCACTCCTTGCTACCACCCTGGTCCCCACACAGAGCCAGCCAGTGACTGGTCTCCCTGAGGCTTTACCCACCTGTCCTGGGGTCATTTGCATGTGACCAGAGGAGCCCAAAGCCCAAAGTTCAGAGAAATGGTTTTGTCTGAATTGGGGCCTGTGCTTGTGGGGGTTGTGTCAGGCTTCTTGCGGGGGGGTTCTGCTTTTTAGCAGAGGGTGTTATTGGGTGTCTTTTCATTTTTGAGCAAATTAATTAGCTATTACTTTCTGAGACACTTTCTTCTGCGTACTTTACCTAACAGGAAGCCATATGACTTTACTGCAATAAAAATTTGTTAACATTCAAAATACTATGTCAAAAATGTTGCTCCAGAATTAAGGTTTTCTTAAAGTAACATTTTCTTTTCACGTGTGGTAACAAAATCTTTGAAATGTTAAAATTGAAGGCAGCAGCTAAGTGACCACCTACTGTGTGCACATCTGATCTCCGAGGGGTCTGGCACATCTGGTTGTCATTTCAAAGGGTAGAATATTTATATAATTTCAGACCTTAAATGCAACAGTCATGTGAGCGGCAGGCTTATCAGCGTGCACTTCTGAAAAAGGAAGAAAGCCGTGCAGAGCCAGGTCTTTTAGTACAAGCTGATTTCCAAGCCTGCAGTGTACCCGCAGCAGAAAGGGACTTGAGCAGCGTGTAGTGTGAAGCTCGCACCCAGTGTTCCCTGCAGTTTCATGAGGCTGGACGCGCTTCCTGTGTGAGGCTGGCGTGGAGAACACTGTCATCTGCCTCGGTTACGCCCTCGCCACACGCTCCTGTTAGGCCACGTCAGCCCTGGGCAGGAGCAGTGGGCCGCTGTGGTCCAGCGTTGTGTGTTCCTCATCTTCCTGTGTCATGTTGTCTGGACCAGGACTGGCCCCTAAGAACTGCCCACAGCTGTCTCCAGATGAAGGAGTGAATGGTCCTCCAGGTCAGCGTCACTCAGAGTGTCGTCCAGGGAACACAGACCCGAAAGGTTCTCTGGGGCAGGTAGATTTGGGAAATGATGGATTATTATCTGATAAAGAGCTGCCACAGGACCATACAAGAGGTATGACTGGCAGCCTGCTGGACCAAGAGCGATGGCTCACCCCGCTTCCCCTCTCTCTGCCGCTCCTCCTCTCCCCAGAGTATTTCTGGGAACTCACTTTTAAATGCCGGTCTGTGCTAACCATCTAGTCGTTAGGCACTTGACCTCCAACCTTAATTATGCATGAGTAAAACGCAGAGATGGCATGAATATGAGGAGCGGAATCGTCACCGGAGACATTGCCCTGAGCTCTCCGTCTTGCCCAACATCAGACTTCACTAGACACGGGGACGCACCCCTCTCTTGGAGGGCCCCAAACCAGCAGACACAGCTTATAAAATCACGTTTGGCTACAGGTTGCTATGTGTAGAGCATTGTTTGTAGTGTATGTGAGACCTTGTCCCCAAAGTCCGCTGTTGGTACACAGTCAGCCCATGGAGGGAGACGCCCGTGTCCCACAGGGGGACCGTGCTGCAGTGACCCCATCTATGTGCAGTAAGCGGCCTAGACACAGAGCTGGAGTCTGCTGAGGAACACTTTTAAGATAGGGATGCCCATGTCTCTCGTCACTAGTAAACACGGAGACCTGGCCTGGTGAACCCGCCCCCCACTGTCCCCACCTACTGTTAGCTCCTCCCTTCCCCCAGGGCTGTCCCAGTGATTCAGACTCAGGAGATCTGGTTATCTCCTGTTCAGTAAGGACCCACCCACCCTGAAGCAGGCCAGGTCACTGTTCCATGGTTTGAATACCATCCTTCATGTCAGGTCAAATTTGTTGACAATCCCCACTGATGGGCACACTCCTTCCTCCTGTCCCAGGGAGGGGCAAGCCCAGACTGTCTGAGGACGGCCTTACCAGCAATGGATGGCCCTTCTTGCTCATAGGCTCAACTAGCCAGCTGTGAAGCGGGGCGCCTGCCCTGGGTCACTGGGACAGTTTACTTCAGCTGAGTCTAGGGGTCATTACCCACCTCCCCCAGCTTAGTGCAATGTCACTGTGCAAACTTGAGGAGCTGTCACTTCCCTCACTCTGAACCCTGCAGTCTAGTAATGCATCCCACCTCTTAGAAACTAGTTTTAACAGGCAGCATGTGCTGGGCACTGCGTGCGTTTCCCATTACTGCCCTGACCAGCCACTGCAGCTTCAGGAGCTAAAGCAACACGGATTCATTCCTCAGTCCTGCAGCTCAGCAATCTGACACAGGGCTCGCCAGGCCTGGAACCAGGGGTCAGAGTTTCTAAAAGAGGATCTGTTTCCTCACTTTATCCTGCCAGGGGCGGAAGCCAGTTCTTGGAGGCTGTGGGGCTGGGTCTCCCTGTCATGCTGGCTGCCGGCTGAGGCTTCTCTGGGCTTCTCAGGGCAGCCCCCTTTGCTGGGCATGTGGCCCTCACGTCTGTCCTCAGCTCCAGCAGCTAAAATTGCAGTCTCTCTCACCTGCAGAACCTCTCCCCTCCTGCTGCTGCCTTAGGTGGGGAGGAGTTCTCCACTCCTGAGAACTGCGTGCTTACTTGGGTCGCTCCTGGATAATGGAGCACCCTCACCCCAGCTCAAGGCCTCTAACTACTCACAGCTGCAAACCCCCTTTGGCCATTAAGGTGACGTGTTCATAGATTCCAGCGATCAGGGTGTGGGCATCTTTGGGGCCATGATTCTGTCGACAATAAGCTCCATCCCCAGTGTCAGAGCACGCGTGTGTCTGCCCTTAATCGTCCCCAGTGTCAGAGCACGCGTGTGTCTGCCCTTAATCCGTCCCCAGTGTCAGAGCACGCATGTGTCTGCCTTTAATCCGTCCCCAGTGTCAGAGCACGCGTGTGTCTGCCTTTAATCCGTCCCCAGTGTCAGAGCACGCGTGTGTCTGCCTTTAATCCGTCCCCAGTGTCAGCACACGTGTGTGTCTGCCTTTAAGTCTGGAGGTCGTATGTGAGCCAGGTGGGTAAACAGATGTGTGACTGTGCCCACGGGTCTGACTCACTGGTCTCCTAGTGAACTTCCCAGCAAACAAAACTCTTTCCATTGCTGCTGCTGCTGACTCCACATACACGCAGCTGATTTTGTAAGTGCACGTGTGGGAGCTTCCTTTTTCACTACTGGACTTGGCCATGGTAAATTCGACAGGCGGCTGATTCTGTCCAGAGTTTCCTCACCCAGTACCTTAGTTACCTTTTTAGGCTTTTTGATGTCTTCAGGCCGGGTGAACTTGGTTCCTCTCTCCTTCGCACCCGCAGAGACCTTGGGCAGCACAGCTCCAGTCAGCCCTGAATGGTGTCAGGAGGGGCCTTGCAGTCCCCACCCCCTGGCAAATCCGCTGGTGGTGCCTGCACCCGTCAAGCTTCCTCATCTTCATTACTTACAAGTTTCAGGTTCAGTCACAGATTTGCAATGTCTGCAGCACCTCCCGGATCAGCGGTCCAGTGACTGTGGCCGCCATGGCTTGGAGATCAGTGGGACAAGCCGAGTGTGGGCAAACCCACGGTGACCGGGCTCTCAGCATGTTAGTGTCCACGGTGACGACTGTGCTCTGTCAGAGGCACCTGTCCTCTCTCTCTGGAAATGGGGTTTGAAATTTCCTGTACCAGCTCTGGGCTCCCAGCCCCCAAAGGGTCATTCCCTGGAGTTGAACCACTTAACTTCAACATTCTTTGAATGTTTTTGAAATGTTTTTCTAAAAAGAGGGCAGAGATGCAAAATAGGAGTCAGAAAGTTCTGCTTTTGTTAGTTTTTAGGATGTGCAATGAAGCCCTGCCAAGGCGGTGGCCTTTGTGGTGTGAGGCCCTCAGGGACACAGGGGGTTACAGGAGTCTCATTGGGTGCCACACCATGGTGTGCCAGGCTGGGTACCCAGGTGCCCTGAAAGGACTACAGCTGTGAGAGTAGCATCCAGGCGGTGGCGACAGTGACTGACTGAGAGTAACAGCCCACACTTTCCTCCAGGCAGCCCAGTACTGGAAAGGACGCCTCCCAGCTGCAAAACCAAAACCTAGAATGATGCTTCTAATGTGTGTCATCATCTGATCCCCCCTGGGAGGGCCCGAAACTCTTCCTCCAAAGCTCAGTGGGGGACAGTTTGTGCCTACAGAGTTTGGTGTAAGAGATTGGAGGTAATGTGGGGGGCTGCATGTAGGATCTTCACCTGTGGTGGGACCCATGCCAGCCTGTCACCAGCACAATTTCCTCAAAATAATTCGCACAAATTTTGAAGTGAGAATAGTGGTCTTGGCAGGCTGAGATCCAGTCCTGGGAGCCACTGGCATGCTAGTAAACCCAACAATAATCTTCTTGCTCAACACCCAGACTCTTGACCTTCAGGGCATGAATCTATCAGCACCCTGAGTTGTACATGTCTATACATAACAGATTCCTAACACCATCCTGATACATAAGGAATTTGTGAATTTTGGTTTGTTGTGACTTATTCTTCCATTCTACACAAATACAAATAAATTAAAGGAAATTAAAATACTGTTTCATGAATAGGACATAATTCAGGCCGATGCTCTCACTTCCTTTTTTTTTCTTCTTGTTGAGAGGGTCTCGCTGTGTTGCCCAGGCTGGAGTGCCGTGGTGTGGGCCTAGCTCACAGCAGCCTCAGGCTCCTGGGCTCCAGGGGTCCTTCTGCTTCATCCTCCCGAATGGCGGGACCCTTGGTAACACCACAGTGTTTTGTGATAATTTCTTTGGCATCTTCTTGGAGTGAGAGTCTGTCTGATTCAGGCTTGTACCCCTGTGTCTGCGCTGAGCAGAAATTTCATAAACGCTCACTGAATTGAATTCAATTTGAGTTCAGAAAATATTATGTGTCATAGTGCACTTGGCCTTCACTCCACGGTACGGCATGCCAGGCCATCCCTCACACTCTGGCTCCTGCTGTCTCCACCTGGAGCCCCCTCTCCCGAGCAATGGCCTCCACCGACCTCTCAGCTGCCCCTCTCAGCATCACCAACCCATGACAATCCCCCACTTGATTCCTTCCACAATTGTCCTTTTCCAGAATTTCATCTGAATGGAAAAATGTGGGACATGGGCTCTGTGTCTGCATTTGTCACCCAGTGATGTGTTTGTGAGCTTCACACGTGGTGGAGCGTGTACCAACCCATGCCTTTGCAGTGCTGGCCCGTGTTCCATCACTCGGACACACCGTGGTTCACTTATCTGTTCACCCTTTTCCAGTTTGGGGACATTAAGAGTAAAACTACTGGCTCAGTGCCTGTGGCTCAAGCGGCTAAGGCACCAGCCACATACACCTGAGCTGGAGAGTTCGAATCCAGACTGGGGTTGCCAAACAACAATGATGGCTGCAACCAAAAAATAGCCAGGTGTGGTGGCAGGCGCCTGTAGTCCCAGCTACTTGGGAGGCGGAGGCAGGAGAATCACTTGAGCCCAGGAGTTGGAGGTTGCTGTGAGCTGTGACGCCACAGCACTCTACCCAGGGCAACAGCTTGAGGCTCTGTCTCAAAAAAAAAGAATAAAACTATTGGAGGTGGCACCTGTGGCTCAAAGGAGTAAGGCACAGGCCCCATATACCGGAGGAGGTGGTGAGTTCAAACCTGGGCCCGGCCAAAAACTGCAAAAAAAAGAAAAGGGTGGTGCCTGTGGCTCAATGAGTAGGGCATTGGCCCCATATACTGAGGGTGGCAGGTTCAAACCCGGCCCTGACCAAACCGCAACAAAAAAAGTAGCCAGACCTTGTGGCAGGTGCCTGTAGTCCCAGCCACTTGGGAGGCTGAGGCAAGAGAATCACCTAAGCCCAAGAGCTGGAGGTTACTGTGAGCTGTGATGCCACGGCACTCTACTGAGGGTGAGAAAGTGAGACTCTGTCTCAACAAAAAAACAAACAAACAAAAACCAAGAATAAAACCACCGTGAACACCCAAATACAAATCTCTTAACTTCTCCTGGGTAAGTGCAGGTACACAGGGTGGAAGATCAGGTGCCGGTGTCTGTGGCAGCCGCACCCCTGCTCCGAGTGGCAGCGTGCTCCGACATCCCTGCCAGCAAAGCAGGGCAGCTCCAGCTGTGTCATCTGTCTACCCTTCAATTGTGGCTGTTGTAGTGGGTGTGAAATAGCCTCTCAGTGCGGTTTTATTTGCATTTCTCTAATGATCAGCGACGCTGAGCCTTTTTCTGTGTGTGCTTTTGCCATCCGTGTCTTTTCCTTGGTGAGTTGCCTGTTTACGTGATGCCCGTGTTTCTTACCAAGCTGTTTATCTTTTTGATAGTGAACTGCAAGATTCCTTATATATTCTGATTAGAACCTATTATCAGATAGAAGTTTATAAATAGGGTTTTCTATTCATTTTTTTTAAAGATCAGTTTTTAATTCTGATCAAGTACAACTTTTCAATTTGTTTTTACAGTTCACGCTTTTTGCAATTATATGAGAGGCCCTCTACGTTCCCAATCACAGAGACTTTCCTCTAGGTTTCCTTAAAGTTTTTTATGTTTTAGCGCTCACATTTAGACCCGCAATCCGTTTGAGTTAACTTTTGCATTTAGTATAAGGTAAGAAGTAAGGGTCAACTTTTTGTACATGAACAACCGGTTGCTCTAGGACCATTTACTGAAAAGACCTCTCTTCCCTGTCGAATTGCCAGGCACCTTATGTGGAAATCAGCTGCTGTTATATGTGGTCCCGTCTCTGGACACTATCTGGTGCTTTTGCCAGGGTCACACGGCCATGATTATTGAGCTTTCTCAAAACTTTTGAGAGCAGGTGGAGTCTTTCAATTTTGTTCTGTTTTTCAAAATTGTTTTGGTTATTGGAAGTGCTTTGAATTTCTAATAAATTTTGAACCAGCTTGTCAGTTTCTATAAAAACTTCCACTATGATTCTGACTTAGTTTACGTTGCATCTATAGATCGATCTGAGGAGAGGTGACGTCTCATGTTGAGGCACACGTGCAGGTCAGCTGCGGGGCACTGGCAGCCACACTGCCGGCTTGGGACCAGTGATTTCTCCCTAAACTTGACAGACCGCCCCCCTAATTGGGTCTTAGTTTCCCTCAGTAATGTTTTGTGGCTTTCAGCATGTAAATCGTGTTAAATTTTGTTAGATATGTTTCATTTCATGTTTTTTGATACCATTCCATGTATTGTACACACACACACACATATAGTTTTAATTTCCAGCCTTTGTTGTAGTGTAGAACTGCACCCAAATTCCGTGCAGCATCTAATCTGGGGGTGACACCAATCAGTGCAGTTTCATTTCACACATTGTGTCTCGCACCTGCTGTTGGCTGGCGGAGCTCACAGCATGCCCCTTGCTGGCCACAGTCCCGTGGTGACGGTGCCCAGTGTCTGGCACTGCTCCTTTGCTCTGCACCCTTCTCTAGCCCTTTAATGCAGCACGAATGTCCGGTCCCTGTTGACCCATTGTGGCTGGAAGCTGAAGCCCTGAAGTTCCGTTTTGACTGATTGGTGCGATCAGCTCCTAACACACGTTGCAGTGCTGGGGTCTGTATCAGGCTCCTTCTGCATGCTCCAAAGCACTCAGCTGTACATGGGGGGCAATGACAAGAGGCAGAGGCACCCCAAGCCTTCTTCCACGGACGGGACTGAGTAAGCAGCAAAGCACAGGGGTATGTCCGGAGAGTGACTCGGGTGATTCGTGTTATGTTGACTTCCTCCCCCAAAGTTTGGTTTCGGTATTGCCTGTGAGCAAGGTCACAGCACAGTGGGAGGGACACTGGGGGGAATTCCAAGAGGCACCTGTGAGCAAGGTCACAGCGCAGTGGGAGGGACACTGGGGGGAGTTCCAAGAGGCACCTGAGCCTGTACTTCCCTTGTTGCCACTCGTGACCTCGCCAGGCCTCGGGCAGAGTCAGGTCTAGAGGCAGAAGACAGGGAGCAGCTAGAAGCACTTCTCACGCCAGGGAATGTTGGGCCCAGATCTGACCAGAGGGTGGCGCGGGAGTCAACAGGGCAGGAGGAAAAATGATCCCAAAACCAAGAGGGAGACTGAGAAGAGCAAAGATCCTTTGTTCCCCATGTTGAGTTTGCTCAAACGGTGGGGTGCACAGCCCTCCGCACAGCCCTGCTGAACCCCTGGAGGCTGAGCAGCCTCAGCCTTGCCCCCACTCCCAGCATGTGGGCTCCGCAAGCTTGTGGCTCAGCTGTTGAGCAAACATGAGGTCCCCACGGCTCACCAGGCCTCTCTCCGAGAGGGTCACTCCTTCCCCGAAGTCTCCATGTTCTCCAAGGCCTCGGATCAGGGCGTCTCTTGCTGACTATACCAGCCCTACCTCTCCTCCTGGCACTGGGATTCCCGACAATGAGGATGCGTCTTGGTAACTGCAGTGGCGCTGGGGAGGTCCTGCCTGCTGCCCTCCGGAGCCTTGTTTAGGCCTCTCTAGTGACGCCCACGTTCCAACTTGAAGAAATTCTACCAGAGATTCTTACAGTCCATGTGGGTGGGAGTCACTGAGCCGTCTTGTGAAGGATTCTAAGTCTCAGATAATGAATCCGGTTTTCTGTATTTCCACCCTTCTGTATGTTTTCTTAATAGCACCTTTTGGATCTATTTACACTGAATTTTGCATGGTGTTCTTGTGCAGTCACACTTGTGATTTAGTTGTGGATAAGGGATGTGTAAGTTCCATCCTGCAGCCAGGTCCACCCATCCGTTCATCTGTGGGGCAGGTGTGAGCACTGGTGACAGAGGCCAAAGAGCCCACAAAGCCTGCAGGACCCACTGTCTGGCTCTTTACAGAAAGAGGTGGCCGGTTCCTGTTGTAAAGGCTGGCAGCACCCTGTGAGTTCACACAGGACGGGGCGCCGGGGGCAGGGGTGCTGCAAATTTAACCCCTCTCTGGCTCTCTCCTAACTCAGAGTATTTTGCCATCTTTCCTCCTCAGATTCACGGCTCCTCTCCTCCTGTCTCTGCTGGTGGCCAGAGGGATCATACTGCACGTTCCGTGTTCTTTATCAGCTCTGCAGTTTTTTGTCCAGATCAAATAGCACAATGAGGGAGGTAAGAATTTATTTTATTTTTGTGGAGAGCATAATTCTGGTTAATTGTGGCTACTCAAAAATTGTACTACAGCTAAATCTGTTTACTTTCCAGGAACCAAAGAATTACAGCAACGCTTATGAGTTTATGGAGTATTACGGGGCAGTGGAGAGCAACTACTCCTTTGATGAGGATGCCCTGCTGTGCTCCCTGCAGGAGGTCAGGGAGTTCTCCAGGCTCTTCGTGCCAGTTGCGTACTCCTTGATATGTGTCCTCGGGCTTGTGGGCAATGTCCTGGTGGTGACCACCTTTGCTTTCTATAAGAAGGCCAGGTCTATGACAGACATCTACCTCTTGAACATGGCCATCGCAGACATCCTGTTTGTCTTCACTCTCCCCTTCTGGGTGGTGAGCCATTCTGCCGGGACCTGGATTTTCAGCAACGAGGTGTGCAAGCTGATGAAAGGCATCTACGCCATCAACTTCAACTGCGGCATGCTGCTGCTGGCCTGCATCAGCCTGGACCGGTACATTGCCATCGTGCAGGCCACCAAGGCCTTCCGGCTCCGGTCCCGGACACTGCCACACAGCAGGGCCATCTGCTTTGTTGTGTGGTTGCTGTCGGTCCTCATCTCCAGCTCCACTCTCGCCTTCAATCAGAAGTACAGCCTGCAGGGCAGGGACGTCTGCGAGCCCAAGTACCACCCCCTCTCGGATCCCATCAGGTGGAAGCTGCTGGTGCTGGGGCTGGAGCTGCTTTTTGGGTTCTTCATCCCTTTGGTGTTCATGATATTCTGTTACACCTTTATCATCAAAACCTTAGTGCAAGCTCAGAACTCTAAAAGGCACAAAGCCATCCGTGTGATCCTGGCTGTGGTGCTGGTGTTTCTGGCTTGTCAGATTCCTCATAACATGGTCCTTCTCGTGACAGCAGCAAACATGGGCCGTATGAACCGGTCCTGCTCGGGGGAGAAGCTGCTTGGCTATACCAAAAACATCACCGAGGTCCTGGCTTTCCTGCACTGCTGCCTCAACCCTGTGCTCTACGCATTCATTGGCCAGAAGTTTAGAAGCTACTTTTTGAAGATAATGAAGGACGTGTGGTGTGTGAGGAGGAAGTACAAGTCCCAGGGCTTGTCCTGCACCCGGATGCACTCAGAAACCTTCGCCTCCCGGCAGACCAGCGAGACTGTGGACAACGACAATGCCTCCTCCTTTACCATGTAGCAGGCCAGAGGGCCCTAAAGGCTTTGAAAACATACTGATAGACGTTAGGGGAAAAAGGAAGGAAGGAAGGAGGAAAGAAAGAAAGAGGAAAGGAAAAAGAAAAAAAATGGCCATGGCCAAATACTCATGGGAAAACTGGAAATTAAACACAGCTGAGCAGGTGCGTTCCCTGCAGGACCAGCACTGAACGTGCTCACAGGCTGTGCACCCCTCCGCGTGGGCCGTGGGCTCTGTCTGGCGTCTCCCAGAGCTCTTCACAAGGATGCTTCATGGCTCCAGAGAAGATTACAGGGCTGGCATTCCACACAACAGTCTTTGGGAATTGCTGAATTAAAGTAAATTATTTACATGTGTTAATGTTTTCAGATATATTCACCCAGATGTCATAGGCCACAGTCTCTCCTGGTTCTAGCACAAAATGGCAATATGGTCTAAAAAAACAAAACAGAACAGGCGAACGGAAGCCGCGGCATAGCTCACGTCAGGCTCATTTAAACATTTATCTATCAGAATGTTTCCTGTTGCTAAGTAGTGGCAGAATAGGCTAGGTTTATTCTCATTTCCCTCTGATACCCACCATAACCGTAAGCTGGGAAATGTGGCAAGAAAGACAAACTCAGGTGTTCACACCTGAAAAAGCTTCGGGGAGACGAGAATGGGGGCTGAACAAGTGCCAGTGATAACTGTCACCAGGGGTCAGGCTGTTCAGGGTGCAGCAGGCCATCAGGAAGGTGTACAATTGCTTTTATTTCCCTGGGAACTGTCCCCTGTAATTAGCAACCTGCTGTATGGGTCTATTAGGCCGAGAGTTCTACAATGATAGGGCCTGTAATGATCTGTGTCCTGCTGTGTCCCTCGTGGGACAGAGTCTCAGCTTACAAAAGGGGTTTAAGAGATATTTGTTTGATGAATCATAAAGAAATGGGAATGTGTTGTGTACTTTAGAGGGTTAGATACTTTTAGTCTTTTAAATAAATAGAATACCTTTTTAAAAAGAAGGCAACTTGGGTGGTGCCTATGGCTCAAAGGAGTAGGGGGCCGGCCCCATATACCAGTGGTGGTGGGTTCAAACCCGGCCCTGGCCAAAAACTGCAAAAAAAAAAAAAAAAAAAAAAGAAGGCAACTTTATTTAGACAATGTGGAGATAATTTTAATTCCATTTCCACACTGCAGTTGAAAGACAATGTACGGCTGAGGGCTCTGAAGAGCTTCAATCCAGGTAATGCCCAGCCAGAATTATGTCGGCTCCTGACAGCAACTTTGAGGTGGTTTTACCCAATATCTGAGTTGTGATGAAGTCAGATTTTAACAAAATCTTCAATTTCATAGGATGTTTATACATCTAAAGTGTAAAACGTGCTATGTAATTGCTGTGAATATAAGCCCCCCAAATACTCTTGTATACAAAAATATAAGCATGTGTTAGAGAAAGACTGATATGATCAGAAATATTAATATGTTTAATCCTGAAAAATGTGTTATTTTAAACTTTATTTTGTTCTTAGCTTTAACTGCATCTCTCTGTAAAATACAAAATGATGACTTACATTCAATGTCTGTGTTTTTAAAGCATTGTTTTGGATTTGCAAAATAAAAAAAATGTGTTCTGCCCCTAAAGTACAATCATCTTTCAGCTTAAAGTTGCGGACTGAGGATCCCATTGTCGGGAGGGTGTGGAATTCAGGGTGTTTCTTGTCCTTCAAGTCTGTCAGTGTTTGACTCCAGAAAGGCTGGGGAATGTCTTGAGAGGAGGCTGTGTGCCCACGTACACATGGTAACAAACAGGTAGTGATTCTATCACACTGCATAAAATGGGGGTGGGGGCCAGACTTCCAGGAGGACAGCGTCCTCCCACTTTGCACAGTGAAGCCCGTGCATTTGGACAGTGACGGATTAGGCTGCAGGGGGATTGAGAGCACAGGAGAGGCTGCAGCTCAGCCAAGGTACCTGGACAGCCCCAGGCAGAGCAGGGCAGATGCCCTGCAGAGGGACTCACCACCCAGGACACACACTGGCCGGTGCCCAAAGGTGCTCTGTAGCCCTGGTCACCTCTGTATGCCACAGATAATCACCACTGCATCCTGGCTGGTCAGTCTGAATGTCTAGAAGGGTATGTTTGGAGTTAGAATTAGCAATTTAAAAAGAACATTGAGCTCTTCTCCCTCATGCTGAAGGATGCACTGGATTGTGTGATGTACCATGACCTTTGGGGTCCTTTGGGGTCCTTTGGGGAACTTTGGGGCCCTTTCTTTGAACGTTGCGCATTCCCGCATTCCCTCTTGTCCTTGAACGCTGCTCCCCTCTCACATCCATTCAGCTGGTTCTTCATCAACTCAATCTCGTGTCCTTGCCACGAGTCCCAATGGCCTGTGTCCCCATCTGGAGAAGGGCTTTGATAGGGCAGGATGGTGCCCGTCTCACTGCTGGACGGTCAGTGCATAGCACAGGGCCATGCACTCAAGACCCGCCTGATTAACACACATGGGAGAAAGGCTCTTGACGTCCAGCCCTCCTGGACACCTTGGCCAGGCCATACATGTCCTCCGTCACACTCAGTAGGTACCTAGCCCTAGTACCCACTGTCTGCACGATAGGAGGCCCCAAAGCAGGAGTTCTTCCATCCATGTTTTCAGGTTTGAGTCCCTGATTCTTGGAAATGCCCACCTTGTATATAATTGCCACTCCCTCTGGGAACACCAGCCTGACCCAAAACACCACAGTGTCACTCTCAGAGTCTGTCTCAGCAAGCTGAGCCACAGGCATGGTGAGTATTCTGAGGCCCAAACTGTGAAATGGTGGTAAAAGTCTTAATTCATGGTCAGTGCTAGATAGAGACCACGTGCAGACTCTCTCTGTGATGATTATGAAGACCTGACAGTGGGGATGGGATAGAGACCACGTGCAGACTCTCTCTGGGAGGATTATGGACCTGACAGTGGGGATGGGATAGAGACCATGTGCAGATTCTCTCTGTAGGATTATGGAGACCTGACAGTGGGGATAGGATAGAGACCATGTGCAGACTCTCTCTGTAGGATTATGGAGACCTGACAGTGGGGATGGGATAGAGACCACGTGCAGCCTCTCTCTGTGAGGATTATGAAGACAGAACCTTTCAAAGGTCAGGTTTTGCTTCCTTAACTTACACCTGAAATTTTCAGGAGGCACTCTGGGCCTGCTGTGTCCCAGGCCACCACCTGCACCTGAGCCTCCCAGGCTGTTGTCAGTCACCATGTTGAAGGGCAGAGTCAGCCTCCAAGGGCTGAACACTTCTGGGCATCGTGAAGGTGGGTGGAACTGGGGAGAGTGACCCCACCTGCCACTAGGGCCCTGTGGACATGCTTGGACTGCGGTCTGGGTGTGCAGGGCACCACACCCAGGGGGGCTTCTGAGCAGCTGCCCACTGTCCCAACTCAGTAAGGACGGCAGCTTTTCTCCATCCCCTCTCGCTGACGGCCCTGTTCACTGTCATCAGGCCCCCAACCCCAAGCATCCCTCCCACTCCAGGTGAGTTGACTACTACATCTGCGGTTTCCACCACATTCTGCCCCTACCTCATTTTTACTCTGTTTTCTTCCTTTGTTTTTAACAGGATTTTTTTTTTACACCTTTGTATTGTCCAAAGAAACAACTCCCTGCATTTTTTTAGGCAGCTAACGCCTAAAATGGTAGAATTCTGCTATCTGTAATACAAATGTTGTAGAATAAAATAAAAGCTTGAGTTGATTTTAATATATTTCAGTGACACATACTCACTGCAATCGTGAGCATGATCCGGGTG
This sequence comes from Galagoides demidoff, assembly GCA_963574575.1. NCBI lineage: Eukaryota > Metazoa > Chordata > Mammalia > Primates > Galagidae > Galagoides > Galagoides demidoff. The sequence continues at coordinate 4,243 of CAUYQV010039403.1, read as the reverse complement.
CCAGGGGCTGGACACACAACTGGATTTTAAGTTCAGCCCCAGACTGGACTTAAAAAACCAGTGCACGCAAGCTTCAGAGTTTGGTAAAAAGGAGAGAAAGGGATCATTCGTGATGTGGGGAATTTGCTCCACCCTGCGAGTTTTCCAGCCACTGGTGTAGGTGAAACCAAATGCCCCACGCTGGTTCTTCCCCTCACGCTGCACTGGGGACCAGCTCAGAGGAGCCACTTCCTGGGACACATCAGAACTTTCTGTTCAGAATCGTTCTTTTGCCCACATTGTTAAAAGCTAAAAATAATTACTATTATTAAATAGATCTTTGATGTGTTTTAACTGACAAAAGCACTTAACTCAGAACTGGTGATTTAAAAAAGACCCAGAATATAATGTGAAAATTTAAAAATAATTTGTGAGGTAATGGAAATCTGTCTATCAGCTGAATTCACCCTTTGGGCAGCTTGTGAAAAGATTCTGAGGACATTCTGTGAACTGTTGATACACAGATGGGGGACCACCCACCTGGCTGCCAGGCCTGGGATGCTAAGGGGTCATGTCCACGGTCAGACCTAGGGTCTGAGGCCTTCTCTGCTTCATGCTCCCCGGCCTCATCCTCCCCCTTCTCTATGGACGTCTGGCCTGGATTGGGAGCAACAGGAAAACCCCAGGGGCTGGTCTCACGCTTGGTTTTAGAAACTACTGAAAATGTGAAGTGTGAATGGCAGGGGAAGGGTCTGGAGGGGGGACGCAATTCCTCTGCAGGCTCAGAGTGGCCCATTAAGCAAAGTTCTCTTTGGGATGAGAGTGTGGGCTGGGCTGGCAGTGGGACCCCAGGGGAGGAGGTCGACACAAACGAAGCTGGTGGTCTGGGCCCCTCTCTGCCTCTTGGACACTCAGTTTCATGTTTTACTCCTACAGTGACTACCGGGAAATGCGCCCCTAGGTTTCTCCAGTGGATGGGAGTGAGGCCAAGAGCTGGGCCCTGGGGCCTCCATCTGGGATTGGAACCAGTCTTCCCATTTGCTGGTGTGAATTTATGAAGTTATTCCACCCCTCAAAGTCCAGGTTCCTTATCCTCAAAACGGGCTTGTGTGTGTTTCAGGAATACATTCCTGTCTGACAGTAAGTGCTTTGTAAACCTTGTCGCTATTCCAGACAAGAGCATCTGGGGGACAGAAAGGGAGGATGGGTGTCTAATTGACAGTGAGGAAGGGCAGTGTGGACACTGGTCACACCCTCTAGTGACCTGAAACGGAGCCTCTTCCCTTATTTCCACCATGCTGTATTCAGTTGGCTTAACTTAGAACATAAGAATATAGTTTGGGCCCACTATTCTCGCTGCTATTCTTAACTAGAGCCTTCTGGAATATTCAACAAAACAGAATAAAACAATTGCTCCATGTTATTATATTACTTTTTCAATAAGATACATACAATGAGTGCAGTCTATTGGTGAACTACTGTCACCTGTTGCAGCTTTTGGTTAATATCTCTTGCATTTATAAGTTTTCTTTCATTTAAAACAGAGGTCCTCAAACTACGGCCCATGGGCCATATGAGGCCCACCAAGGACATTTATCCGGCCCGCCGGGTGTTTTTGCCTCTGTTGCCTGTCCTGCTTAGCAGCTGACTCGTCCTAGGACCTGCAGTCCGGCCCTCCAATGGTCTGAGGGACAATGAACTGGCCCCCTGTTTAAAAACTTTGAGGACCCCTGATTTAAAATATTCTCAATTCCCCTTATCTGTACACGTGCTGCTGTTTCATTCACTCATTACAAAAAGGTCCAGAGAGTCTAATCAATTTCGGGGACAGAATTCAGTGTTTCTGAACGGTCTCGGGTCTTGGAAGCTTCTGGTTGAGCATGGCCACTGTTGCGGGTCAGTCTTAGCAGAGCCCTGTTTGGTGTGTGTTAGAGTCACCCACTCTGACCTGGACACAGTGGGGGTCACTGACTGGTCAGGGTTGTAAGTCACAGGAGGTCAGCAGAAGTGCTAAGATTTCAGCTGAGAACACCTGAGTCCACGTACCTGTGCCGGGTGCTGCCTGTCTCCCTGGCCTGCAGCTGCGCCCCAGTCTCTGAACATTCTCACTTCAAAGCACCTTGCACACTGGGCTTGGCTGGCGGTGGGGCCTTTGTGGAAAGCTTCAACTGCGGGATGTTGTGGCAGCTTCACAGGGGCCCTGTGTTGGAGTCAACAGCCCCATGCTCCAGGGTCACGGAGGCTGGTGTGGGATCACAGGTGCCTCACCCCCTCCCCTGCTCGCTCCCTGAATCCAGTGCCCCCAGCCCTGTGGATGTGTCTCCCTGGACTGCAGAAACCTCTTCCTTGGATTTCTCGAGTGTGTCTGAGTCCTGTCCTGTCATCTTGTCTGTGTACAGAGGCTCAGGGCCTGCCTGGAAGCAGCAGGAAAGGGGAGACATGAGTCGTGAAGCTCTGGGATTTGGGGAGCCAGTTGTGAAAACTGTTGGCAGTGGCTCAGCCCCTGTGGCTCAAGCCGCTAAGGCGCCAGCCACATATACCTAAGGTGGGGGTTTCGAATCCAGCCTGGGCCCTCCAAACATCAATGATGACTGCAACCAAAAAATAGCCAGGTGTTGTAGTGGGTGCCTGTGGTCCCAGAGACTTGGGAGGCAGAGGCAGGAGACTCACTTGAGCCCAGAAGTTGGAGGTTGCTGTGAGCTGTGATGTCACAGCACTTTACCCAGGGTGACAGCTCGAGGCTCTGTCTCAAAAAAAAAAACAAAAAACAAAAAAAACTGTTGGCTGCGTAAGCTCTGCCATGGTGGGAGCATTTATGTCACAGAGGTCTGGCAAGTGCTGGACATGGGACTGCTGCTCCTTAGGGTGGTGGTGGTATGAGGCAGGGCCTCTGAGAGTGATTTGGTCTCCAAACCCTTGTGAAGTAATAGGCAGGTGCTCCCAGCACAGAGGCCTGAGAGGGTTCCCTGAGGACCCGGCAGCAAGGTGCTTCTCTTACCAGCTTGGACTTCCTGGCCTCCTGAAGTCTGATCAACACATCTCTGTTGCTTATAAATCACTCAGTCTGAAGTGTTTTGTTATAGCAGGAATGGGAGTGGAAGGCACTGGGCCAGCTGCAGGAAACCTGGACACAGCTCAGCTCTGCACTCAGCTGTGTGGGCTCTGCCCACCTGCTGCACCTCTGGGAGGATGTCTGCTCATCTATAAATGGGAGCAATAATACCTTTCTTCCTTACCTCACAGGTTGATAAACAAGAACTACTTACTAGGACAAGTACATCAGTACATTTAAAGTTGGGGCCTGTGATGCTTGTGGAAACACACCACCCGCTGTGTGTCAGTGGGCCCCGAATACCACCTGCCTGGTGTATGGGATGTTTGACAGTGTCTGAGTCTATTTCCTGTAGTAACACTGGGTAATTCATGAAGAATAGAGCTTTATTCAGCTCATGGTTCTGGAGGCTGGGCATTCCAAGGTCGTGGCTGCATCTGGCGAGGCCCTTGTCACTGAGCTACTCCATCACAGAGAAGCTGAAGGGCAGCTTGCTCGGAAGAGAAAGACGGGGCCTGGGCTGATCTTTAACAACCTGCCCTGCTCCTATGACTCACTCTCGGGAGGACGGCAATCATCAGGTGGTGCCCATGACCTAACTGCCTCTCAGAGACTCCACCTCCCTGTGCTATCAGAATGGTAATCACGGGGCAAAGAGACTTTGAGGGGACGTTCCAACCACAGCACGCTGAGTATGGAGGAAGAGATGACGGGACGTCCAGGGCTGCAGAGGGCACCTGGGGGAGGATGGTCATCTTTAAAACTGGGTTTGGCTTGTCAGAGATAGTAGGACTAAGCAAGCACCAGGTGGCCAGAAAGACCCTAAGAGGGCTGGACTGTCTGTGTGACGGCAGCTCTGGAGAGACACCAAGGAGGGGCCCAGAGAAGCCTCCTCTGGTGTGGGGACAGAGATGCCTCTACCCTCGGAATGTGGGGACAGAGAGGCCTGTACCCTCGGAACGTGGGGACAGAGAGGCCTGTACCCTCAGAACCTGGGGACAGAGAGGCCTCTACCCTCGGAACCTGGGGACAGAGAGGCCTCTACCCTCGGAACCTGGGGACAGAGAGGCCTCTACCCTCGGAACCTGGGGACAGAGAGGCCGCTACCCTCGGAACGTGGGGACAGAGAGGACTCTACCCTCGGAACGTGGGGACAGAGAGGACTCTACCCTCGGAACGTGGGGACAGAGAGGCCTCTACCCTCGGAACGTG
>CAUYQV010039400.1:0-12054 GCA_963574575.1 Galagoides demidoff | reverse complement strand
GCTGCAACCAAAAAATGGCCAGGCGTTGTGGTGGGCGCCTGTGGTCCCAGCTACTTGGGAGGTGGAGGCAGGAGACTCGCTTGAGCCCAGGAGTTGGAGGTTGCTATGAGCTGTGATGCCATGGCACTCTACCCAGGGGGAGAGCTTGAGGCTCCGTCTCAAAAAAAAAAAAAAGAAAGAAAGAAAGAAAGAAAGAAAGAAAGAAAGAAAGAAAGAAGAAGCCAAAGAGAGATAAAAGGAGTGAGAGAGGGAAAAAAGGAGAGAGATGGGAGAAAAAGGGACTAGATCGCCTTTGAAATCATCTACCCTTTCAGTCTGCAAATGAGGCAACTGAGACACAAAGAAGTTGCTGCCACCCAGGTTGCTGTGGTGCAAGTCCCAACGAGGAGCAGGAGAATGGTGCTTCCTGGAAAAGAAAGCAAGGGGCAGGGGAAGGATGGGAAGGGGCAGCAATCACAGCACTGTGTTCACTAAATGACATTCTAGGTTATTCCATGTAAGATATTGGGAAAAGTTATATTAAAAAAATAAGAAAATTGGTGTTTCTGAACAATATTGCTATACACCAGTGGTTCTCAACCTTCCTAATGCCACGACCCTTTAATGCAGTTCCTTATGTCATGGTGACCCCCAACCATAAAATTATTTTCGTTGCTACTTCATAGCTGTAATTTTGCTACTGTTTGGAATCGTAATGTAAATATCTGATATGCAGGATGTATTTTCATTGTTACAAACTCCTCCCAAAGGGGTCGTGCCCCACAGGTTGAGAACTGCTGCTATAGACTGACTTTTGGTCTTCCCCCAAATTCATATGTTAAAGCCCATATGGATCTAGGAGGTGATACTTTTTGAAAATGGGCCTTTGTGAGGTTAACTACTTAGAGAAGGTCAAAGGTGTGAACGCTGGTGTGCTGGGAGTCAGGCCCTTACGGGAGATTTCAGGGAGTGCTCGCTCTTTCTCTTTTCCTCTTTTCCTCCTCATCCCCATCCTGCCACATGAGGACAGAGGGAGGAGGTGGCTGTCTCTAAGCCAGGAAGAGTGTCTTCACGGAACCCAGCCATGCTCCGACCCTGATCTTGGCCTTCCAGCCTCCAGAAATGAGACAATATTAATTTTGGCTGTTTGAGCCACCCCGTCTGTGTATTTCATCATGGCAGCCTGAGATGATGTGCATCCGTGGAATCAGTCCTGGACAAAGCCCAGCAGCCTTTCTTCTGGACGGCCCTTTCCTTCTTATGCTAACTCCCTCCTGACCACAGGCGCAAGTGCCCTGCGTTATAACTATACACATTCTTCCCAATCCCATTTGCATTTCATCACTTTCCGCAGCTTCCCAGATCGTCTCTCAGTCACAGTGAATCGTGTCCTGGCCCACGCAAAGCTTGAGGTATTGTAGAGCTGTCATCCTTACTAGATTCACAGGCTGTTAATGAACGAGTCTTACATAACTCTCCCCAGGCTCTGAGCTTCCAGAAGGCAAAGTCCTTGGTCCCGTTCACATACCTTGTCCTACACAGCATCATATCTGACTCCAAACAGCTTCTCAATATATATCTGTTAAATTAAATAGAATTGACTATTGAGCTCTTATTGGTTCCTACATGGGGCTCTTTCCAGCCAGAAAAGAGCCTGGCAGATCCCAACAATGTGCAGCTCCTCCTCCTTTAAGATTTAAGAAACTGCCTCAGATTCCACCAAGCATCCAGAAATCAATGACAACTAATGGTGTTGTCAAAGGGCCAGGTCCCAGGGGAGCACACACATTGGAAGTGCCAATGGGAGGTCCACCCACACGTTCCCACTGTGCCTTATCACGGCGGCCTCCACTTGGCTCCCCACACAGAGCCAGGTCAGGCTCAGGCAGAGGCCAGCTTGCTGATTTCCATATCCACGCCTGGAGCGAGGTCTGTGTCTGTCAATAACGGGAGAAAGGGTGAATTATCGCAAGGCTGGGCTGCCAGGCATAGAAAAGAACAAATAGCCTCTTGTACTCTAGCAAGATAAGGGAGAAAGAGGAATGGGGAAGCAAGAATAAAAGACCCGCAAGCCAGGAGTGCACGGATGAGCCGTGCTCCAGTCACGCAGAGCAGGGTCTGGGGAACAACTCCCTGTGCAGGGACTGCACCGTCTTGTAATCCTCACAGGCAGGTGGAACCGTCCTGTATTAGAAGCTGAGAGGAGCAGAGCAGACCTCTCACCTCGCAGTGTGCACATTAGCACCCTGGCTAGGAATTAGAAGCCTGAACAGAACTGTAAACTCAGAAATACTCTAATCAGTGTTAATAATAAAGAGCTGTGGTACGTGATGTAAGTCTTCCTGCAGCGCCCACTGCTTTGTCTTCGAAACCCTACATCTGCCTCCCACCCCTCCCCTGGCCACCATCACTCTGGGTTTCCCCTCTTTCAGGGGCCACCGTCCCCTGCCAGAGCAACCAACTCAGTTAACTTAGCAAATTAGATGAAAGTCTCGAGACAGATGCTGGGAACCTGGGGGTAGATAGATTGAATGGAAGGGAAAGAAAAAGAAAGCAACAAGCAGAGCTAATTTACAGCCTGAGAAAGCCTCTTTGACAGGCCCCTCCCGCATTATCTTTCACCCGGGGCATAAACGGCCCATGTCTGCAGTTACAAGCTCCCAGGAACAGGCATTAGCCTGCTGCATACGGCTGGGGGAAGGTGTTACACCCGGCGTCTTCCCGCCTTAGGCCTCAGCAGCCATGCCCAGGAACACAGAAAATCCAGGCCCCTGTTGGCTGTCAGAGCCCGTGTCTCAAGCAAGGGGAGGAACAGTTGTGTCAGAATCAAAGGAGGGGGGAAGAGAGGAGAATACGGTTGGAGAGTGAGACTGATTTGTTTAAACCCTTCTAAGGTAGTAACTACCCACCAAGATCTTTGGGCTTATGTTAGGGGTAAGTAAAATGACAAAAATAGGAAAGGGCAACTCGGCCTGAAACCAAGCCAATGGGGACAAAAGTTTAAAAGAAGGAAGAGTGACAAGACTAACCACGGAGAATCCCCTCCCTTTCCCTCCCGTGTTATCTATGAGTTGATACTTGTCATCACTTCCTTGCCTAGTCAAAATAGCATGTCATTATACCAGAATAGGACAATCCAGTGTATTCTGCCCAGATTTAGATCCGTCTTAATAACACCGAGCCCTCTAAACATCTGATAATAGAGAGTTGGCTAAATAAATCATATAATATACATTTTCTAGAATACCATGAACCTAGTAAATTAGCTCTGTATTTTCTGGCAATTTATATTTATGAAAAACAAGCTGGATAAGGAAGTTGTTGCAACATAGGAGTCTCTAAAGCTGATAAAACAAGCTTTCATTGGACAGGAGGCAGAAGCATTTCTGCTGGGACAGGGAGGGCCTGTCCTTGGGTCTGTGCTGCAGGCATGTGTGCCCACACGAGCTCACCAATGTGCACAGGCCACTTAAAATAATCAACCCCAACTCCGCCGCAGAGTCCTGACTCTGACGAACTTTGGGGGATTCAGCAGGCAGTACCAGTTTGCTTTTCCAATATCTACTGAACTTAATTTGTTCTAGTGCAGCAATTTTTGTTTAAAACACATACTTCCCCATCTTCTGGCCATGTAAATTGGCTCTCACCCACAAAGTTAAGTAGAGGACTTTTGGGAAAGCTCTGTACAAGGGAGCAGTTGGCAGGCACAAACATTTGGCCAAGTGTGATGCTGGGCAGAGCAGCCATCCTGTGACCACGAGGCAGCAAGAATAAGCTCAAAATCCACCTGCTACCTGGCGAGTGCACAGAGAGACACAGCACCTGGCTCTGGTTGGCACTGGGAGCTACAGCGACTGCCTCGCACCAACTGTGTCCAGACTTCTAGTCACATTAAAAAATAAATAAATAAATAGGATAGAAAAAACATGTGCTTTGGGTTTCTTGTGACTTCATCTAATCTATTTCTAACATAAATAAATAGGAGACATCCGTTAAAACCTGGGAGAGCTAAAATCATCTCCTTTTCCTTCAATACTCCCAACAAAAGAAAGAAGCCAAATGAAAGTGGATTGGGTGGTTCGTGTGCTGGGTTGAACAGTGCAGTCAGTGCCCTCCCAAAATTCATGTGTGCTCAGAATCTCTGATAGGAGGTGATCTCATGTGGAAATAGGGTCTTTGCAGATGTAGTCACATTAAGATGAGATCATACTGGATAAGGGGGCTCCCTCAACCCAATTTGACTTCCCTTAGCAGAAGAGGGAAATTTGGACACAGAGACAAAGAGGAAAACACCGTGTGTAGACAGAGGCAGAGCCTGGAGTGGTGCCTCTAGAGGCCGAGGACTGCCTCGTATCACCAGCCACTACCGGGAAGTGGGTGAGTGGCCTGGAAGATTCTCCCACGGAGCGGCAGGAACCAAGCTCACCCGACGTCTGATTTCAGACTTCTGCCCTCCAGGACTGGGAGGAAATCAACTTCTGTTGCTTTGAGGCATGTAATTGTTACAGCAGCCACAGGAAACTAATACGATTGCTTTGTCTCCTATTGATTTGCAAAGATGTATTTTTATACCCCCTGTAACAAGAATGGGAAGCTGTCTGCAGAACACTAAGAAAATTGAGTTCCCATCCTCAGCCCTGTGAGATGCATCAGAATTCAAGGCTCCCGGGAAACTTTCAGTGTTTACGGCCTCCCTCTTGCGGAGGTGACAAAGAAAGAAAAAAAAATCTCTCATGCTGTGGAACAGTGTCTCTTACTAAAGGTCAGCTGTGCACAGAAAAGTGGCAGCACTGGACTGGGTGAGACCATAAAATGGTGCAGCTTGAAAGATTTGGTGAGAAAAGAAATCAATCAAACACAGGAATAAAAAGAAATGTGAATCATGTAGATGACCACGCTATGAGACCTTGCACGTTGGATAGCACCCATTTTGAAAATCACATATCTGAATATAGATTTTTAAATGCACACTATTTAAATGATCAACAATCAAGAATTTGATAAACATGGAAATCTTATTCAGCAGTCTACTATAATAATTGACACAGAAAATTCTGAGTAGAAAATTATATCCATGTGAGAAAATGAAGCTGGTTACAAAAGAGCATTTGTAGAATATTTCCATTGATGGGAAAGAAAAACATTAGACAACAAATAAATAAAGTGAAAAATGAAGAAATTGACAAAACTAAAGTATCAATGAATCTTCTTCTATCAGAGAGGAGCTTAAAATTAAAATAATTTAACAAACACTAATTTATTGGTCCCCTGGATCTAGCACTGAGCAGGCAGGAAGCAGCATCTTCAGAACAATAACCAGAGACCATAGTTTCTAAAGAACCCTGGTAAGAGAAAAACTATCTCTTCTTTAGCAGGTGTTTTAGTTATGTGATCTATAAAAAAGTGTTTATCTCCAGAGGCCCTTAATTAACAAGTCCTCTAATCCAAGAAGCAGCAGGCCAGTCACTGCTCCTAGTGGAGCGGTTAAACTGGAGTAGGGGAACATTCTCACCTTCAGTAGTGGACTGAAGCCCTTCTCTAAACCTATAAATCTGAGTCCTAAGGAACATGAGCAAGCACCTCTCAGAAGCCAAGGCTGAATTCTGGATTGTCAGACTCAGGAGCAAACTGAAACATGAGAGTTGGCCTGTGGCTGGATGGCAATCTCTGAAGGGAGGTGGTGGGCTCATTCGACAGAACAAAGAGATGGCCACAGGGACTTGTGAGGACTAAAATAGGACCAGAGTTTTGTAAACATGAGAGCTGTGAAAAGCTGGTAGCCGCTGGGAAGCCCACGGGCAGATAGTGGGCTGTTAGAGGGTGCCAATAAGGCAAGCAGCTCAGTGATGGAGAAGAGAGAGAAAACGTGTGAAAATTAGGTTGGACAAGATTTTGGGGGGCAGACAGAACTTGTAGGCAGAGAAGACAGTTGAATAAACAGGACTTGCCTGGACCAATGAGTCCTGCAGTAATTCTCCAGGCCTGGACCATCTGATCCAGCCCGTCCTCTGCCTGCTATGTGTTAGGCCTCTCTCTCCCCTCCTGTGCTTGTGTGTTTATTGAGTTACTGAAATATCTGCCCCACCCTGCCCTTCCGACCAACACAGAGTACTTGTCTATTCTCCATGCTCAGTTACACTCCATTCATTGCCTTCCTCGTGAAGAGGAAGTCTCAGGCCCAGGAAATCAGTGGAAGAGCCAGCACTGGGCACAGCCAGCACTGTACACCCACTGTGTACAGCATAGCACCCTCCCTTAGCTCAAGCTGCATCCAGAAGGCCTTTCTGTGGCTGGGTGGAGGCATTGTCAGTGGCGATTAAGTGCAAGTTCTTATGTAGAGGAAAGTCTACAAAAGACAAGTTTCTTATACGGTAACTAATGGCTTAAAGATAAAAGTAAGTTATATGGGAAGAAAATATAAGAAAACTACAAGAAAATATAATCCAGGCCAGGCCAAAAACCAAAAACTGGGGGGCAATCATCGCATTTGCTCTCCCAGATTTAACATATTCATTTGCCAATACAAGCTCATTTAATGAAGACCTAGAGGGCAGCTCATATAACACAAAGTATTAATGATGGTCTTGTGTATCACCAAAGGCTGAAAACTGCGAGGATCACAAAAACAGAATATGGAAGAGGAGTAATTAACATCAATAATTTGTACTCCTTCCAGATGGTCAAACTAAAGGGCCTCTTTTACAAGTCAAGCTATAAACCATGTAAATTGGTCAGTAAAACTCATCACTAAAGATTGGGACTAGAGGCCTTATCCAGCACGAAACTTCAAATAATTCAGAAGCAAGCTCTTAGCTGGAAACACAGAGAGCGACAATGGCTACAATGGCATCTCTGACTTTCCCGGGCCTCAGAGAACTATAGATACAAAGGGAACAACATAAAAAACTTACAAAACCCTCTAATTCCACTGCTTTATACTCCACATGCACAAAACAGTGTCCGTAGGCCTCCGGGTTCTCAGCTATTTCTGCCTTGGGCTGTGTCATAAAAGCACACATTTTTTTTTCTTTGCTTCAACTCCTCTTTGTTGTTGATGACTGCCCCCAAATGCCACCTGAGTGCAGTGCCAGACTGTGATACAGGGGCTGATGTCAAAGAGGAGACACTGAGGTTCAGGGAAAGGGTCCCCTGGATGCCACCCTGGGCTGTACAGCCACCTTGCACGGAACCTATCACACTAGATTCTGCAGGGGAGGGACATCTCTCCCCATCCCCAACTCATGTGACTTTGTCACCTGGACCATAAAACAATATCTCTTCTATAGATGAGCTTCCCTTGTAAAAAACACTCCTTCACTCTCTTTTTTACTTCTTTCCTTTTTTGAGACCGAATCCCACTCTCTGGCCTAAGCTAGAGTGCCTTGATGTCATTCTAGCTCACAGCAACCTCAAACTTCAAGAGATCCTCCTGCCTCAGCCTCCTGAGAAGTTGGGACTATAGGTGCCCGACACAATAACTGGATTATTTTTCTATTATTTTAGTAGAGATGAGGTTTCACTCTTGCTCAGGCTGGTCTTTAATTCCTGAGCTCAAGGGCTCCTCCTGCTTTGGCCTCCCAGAGAGCTGGGATTACAGGTGTAAGCCAACACGCCAGGCCACCCCTCCACTCTCTACCTGTAAACCTTCTTTCCTTCAGACTTAGGTGTAAGTCCATGGGCCAGGAAGGTAGCAAGCATCATGCTGCCTTCCCCATCCACATCTCTCCTGAAGGTGCCCCCAGAAACATTCTTTGAATAGGACATGTGCCCCTCACACATGCACTCAGGTAACAGAGTGAGCTGTGCATTCCCAACAGCCCACAACATGCTCCTTGTGTCCCAAATTCCAGCGGAGCTCACAGTTCATCCAATCATTCAGCCATTCAGCAAATACTTATTGGAAGCCCACTCTATGCCAGAGAGGAGAAATGTAAGAATAAACAAGAGGCAGTCTGGCTCCTGCTCTCATGGAGTTGATAGTCCAGTGGGAGAAACAAACATTGTTCAAAGAATAATATAAACTGAATTAAATGCACAACAGCAGTAAGATCAGCAAGTGGGACTAGGATATAATACATGCAGAGGAAATCCACGTACTCAGAAGAGCAAGTGGAGGGTCCTTAGGAAGTGATTAGCAGTACTAGGTGGAGATGGGGCACCCCAGGCCCTGCAGCCAGCTAGAGGGAAGAACAGCTTACGGGTGGGATGTACAAGAGAGCTGGAGGCCACGAAGGAATTCAGGCTCAAAAGTTAAGATTATTGAGTTCCTATAAAGCAGGGCAGTGAGTACTGGGTAGCGCTGTGTAATTAAAATAAAAAGGTACATAATCTTTGATCCCAAGGAGCTTAAAGATCTAATAGGAAAGATGGGGAAATGAACTTTTTGGGGCATGTGTAAACTACCACCAGAAAGCTATACATAGGGGACTAAGGGAACCTTAGGCAAGAAAGTCAGGCAAGGCTTCCTAGTTAGAGGCTGGCAAGGGAAGACTGGGCGGATCGGGTTTCCAGGAAGAGCAAAGGGCCTGGACAAGAGATAGAGGCATGAAACAGCGTGAGCTGCTCAGAGACCCACAGGAAGTGGGGTTTGGCTTGGGAGAAGGGTGTGAGCAGATGACCAGGTCAAGGCTGTGACAGATGAGGCTGGACAGCCAGAAGAACTAATTCCCTCTGAGGAGAGGCCCTGTGTGTAAAGCATTGGAACCTTATTGGAAGAGGAATGGGAGCTAGTGGAGGGACAAGTGAGACCATGAATGATTTCCTCTCATTTTGTTTTGCTTTTTCTCCCCACTGCCTCCAACAGTGAAGTATTCTAAGATGTCACAGGAAAACCAAAAACACGTAGAGACTGATCCTAACTCTACTTCTTCATCTTCCTGGGTTTACTTCCCTTGCTGGATGTCAGCACAAAACATCCCCAGGTGCTTTTCAATGTCTGCTGTGTCTCCTCCACTTTAGTAATTCAGAGCGTTTATTTGCTTTCATTACACCACTTAGTGTTTGGGCGGGCAGTGACCCATCTGACACTGAGCAAAAATTAGCATTTTTAGCAATGGTGTGGTCACGTGTGTGAGTCAGATAGATGCTAGAAAGGGAATAGGTATTTTTCTTAATATCATGACTTATTTATGGAACATCAAAAATAAAACAGGCATTGAAAAGAATGACAGCTCTTAAATAAGCTGAGCATCCTAGGATACAGATCATTTTTATACACATATAAAACCTCCATAGTTGACCACCTCTCTACATTGACCACCTCCTGCAGTTGACCTAATTCCTTTTTTGTTTGTTTTTCTGAGACAGAGTCTCACTCTGTTGCCCCGGTGGAGTGCTATGGTGTCATCAGAGCTCACAGCAACCTCAGATTCCCAGGCCCCAGCAATCCTCCTGCCTCAGCCTCCCGAGAGCTCAGACCACATGTATACCACCACTCCCAGCCAGTTTTTCTACTTTTAGTAGTGATAGGATCTCGCTCTTGCTCGGGTTGGTCTGGAACTCCTGAGTTCAAGCTGTCCTCCCACCTCTGCCTCCCAGAGTGCTAGGATTCTGCCTGACAAAGTTGACCTAATTTTCAAGTTCCTCATGCTGACCACCTCCATATGTTGACTTGGATGGTCAACTTACTATGGTTCTATTATATTTGTAAAATTATGTCTGACGCATTCAAAAGAATTTATTAACATTTGTTTATGTTGTAAAATAGAGCAATATATAACCTCCCACTATCCAATTATCTAATGGATATGTCATGACGAAGATAAATCTACCTGTCTTCCTTTCAATCGAATATCACCACCTGCCTCTAAGCCCGAGAGTAGTAGGATTCTAAGTTTTGTGTTTACCTTTACCTTACTTTTTAAAAATAGTTTTATTAAATGCGTATGTCTAAATACAATGGTAACTTGTGTGTTTCAGCATTATTTCCATACTGTCATCATGCTATGGTCTTTTGGGACCTCCTCTCTTAAACTTCACTTTCTAAATTCATGCATTACTGAGTGTAGTTGTGGAACATACACTTGCACTGCTGTGTGATATTTCATGATGTAAATGTAAGGCAATTTATATGTACATTGTCTTGGTAATGGATTCTAAAAAATCCAGTCCATGGCTGTTATACACCATTGGCTATGTGCTCGTGTCTGCTGGGTGCATGACTAAGAACTTCTCTGGGGAGTATGTCAGGCATGAAATTGCTGAGTTGTAGGTTGTCCCCATGTTCAGGTTTCCAAGATGGTGCCAGATTGTTTTCAAAGCAATTTTTTAGTTTGCCCTTCTAAGATTGATATTTAAGAATTCCTATTGATCCATATGCTCTCTGATAGTTCGTTAACTACAGCAATGACAATAAGAATGAAAGTGGAAAACAAGAAACCAATTTGGGCTGCACTTTGGAAACATACAAAGTATGTAAGGAAGAGACTCGTGGATGACCTAACAGTTACTGCTTAGAATTTACTAGTGTTACAAGTATATTTCAATTTGATTATAATTTTTATTTTCCTGATTGCTGAAGAAATTAAACATCTTCTTATGATGATCGACCATATAGTTACATGCCATTTGCCCATTTTTCTGTTTTGTTCGTGTGTGTGTTTCATCTACTGATTGGTAGAAATTGTTTATATATTCTGGATCTTAAACATTTGTGACAAGTATATCAAGTACATTCTACTACTTTGTTAGTCTTTTCACTTTCTTTACAGTATTTTTTTAAAACATAAGTTATTAATTTTAACATAATTGAATTAATCATCTCTTTCATGGTTAGAACTTGTACTTTGTTTAGAAAAACCTTTCCTTTCCCAATGATATATCCTCCTATATTTTCTCTTAAAGTTTCCCTTTTAGCCAAAGTCCTTGTCTCTTGAAGCGGACTCCATGTATAGTATGTATATAAGACGGGAATTTAGTGTCAGCTTTTTGAATAGTTGTGCCTTGTCCCAGCACTGTTCACTGAGCAGTCCTTCCTTTCTCCTTTGATCTTTAATGACTGCTGTGCTATGTATTTTCTGTGGCCCCTGGCACCACTGACTTCTGCCTCATGCTCTCCCCTACATCACAAGGGCTAGAAGTCTAGGGGTTGAATTTTCCAAATTGCTCTGTTTGCTAGTGAGATTTAAGATCAGATTTGTATACCCTTATGCAAATTTGGAAGATAGTAGGGAAGTATTATAAAAACAATAGACTCTCAGCCACAAAGATAGAACAAACACAGACTTACCTGGTGTGAAGTTTTATAGAAGCCAGACATGCTTCTACATGCAGACATCCCCTCTGGTCTTAGGGATGTGGTTTGTGGATGATATGACCTCAGCAGGAGTGTCCTGCAGTTTGCTGACCTCTGAGTGGCCTTCTTGTTCCAAATTTTTGCCCCCCCCCGCCCCTGTCAATAATTTGTGCACATAAAGTTCTCTGTTTTAATACCCACTACTTGAAATACTAAGTGGTTTCTGGTTTCTCTACTACACCTAAGAAATATACCACCTCTGTCAAAACACAGTTCCATTTATAAGTGGGTCTGTTCTTGGGTTTTCTATTATGTCTCTTTGATTGAATTGTCTCTCCCTGAGGTCATACACTGCCTTAATTATGGCTTTACAATAAACCTAGATATCATTGTTAAATTAAGTTTAACCTGAAGCTGCCTCCCTACATACATATATTTTAAGTTCAAATGAAAGGTTTCTCCCTATGTAGTGAAATGTAAGTTACTCTTGTACCAATCACCACATTTCAGACAACTAACTGCAACCAGCTGCCCAAACCACCAGCTGTTTCTCTTTTTTCTTAATCAGGAAAGGTAAATACATTCATTTTTTTAACTTAATATGAGGGTACAAATTTTTAAATAGTAGTATTGTACTCAGTACTAACATGAAGCCAATATATAAACAAATAGTTTAAATTAGAGAAGTTAAGGTAGCTCAATTTTTAGGTTACATTGTTCTCACTTCCAAGGTAAAGTTCCGGTTCTAATCTCAATTTTTAGGTTACAGTGTTCTTATTTCCAAGGTAAAGTTCAAGTTATAGTTGAGGCCTTCATCCAGGAGGCAGGCTAAACAATCATTT
>CAUYQV010039399.1:0-12026 GCA_963574575.1 Galagoides demidoff | reverse complement strand
TCTCTGGTTTTGGGATTTAGTGATATGGGCTAATCTTACTGGAGTTAGGTGATATCTCAAAGTAGTTTTGATTTGCATTTCTCTGATGATTAAGGATGGTGAGCATTTTTTCATATATCTGTAGGCCGTGCGCCGATCTTCTTCAGAGAGATTTCTCTTCAAGCCAGAAGTGCATTAATGTACACAGTTACCATTCAATAAAAAAAAAAAAAAGAAAAGACTGATCTGATGCAATCCCTTCAATATTCTGTTGCAAAAACTGAGGCCTGTAGGTCAAATGACTTGGCCAAGGCCATAAAACTAAGCCCTGCCCTAGAATTCAGATCTGACTCTGAGTTCGTTGTTATTTCTAATTCACAATCTTTCCTTCTAATCCAAACGTTACAATGTAGGTAATGACATTCATTATGGGTCAGTGGTCTCCTGGTGAGAAGTTACATTATTTGAGAAGTAATCTATTTCTTCCATTGATGACCAATGAGAAGTAACAAATTTGGAAGTGGGTTAGGGAAGAGCAGTCAATGGTTTAAGAACTAACCAAGGTAGGCTTTGACAGCTTTTAGTAACACAATGACTCACTGGTTGGAGAGCTCTTAGACAATTAAGCATCTTCTTTCTCATTGGTTTCACAAACGCTGCCCATACGTGCTACAGGTCAAGGTAGTAGATGTATGGTGAAGTCTTGTCTAGAATAAAGTAGCAGGGAGTGTTTAGAGAATGGTTAATAAGGATTTAGACCAATGCCTAAAGAATTAGCCCCAAGACAAGAGCCCAGTACGCTGCTGAAAATAGACTCTTCCACATAAGTGAGAGAAAAATTGTAATAAGTTAAACATGATCTATGAAGGGAAGTTATAGGGAGGCTGGAGTGATGGGAGAAGGTGGAAATATGGAGGAAAAACAAGAGAAAACCAAACACCTGCAGCAAAAATTGTGTGGTTGGATGAAGTTCCAGAAGTGAATTCTTATCGGCTGTTAAGAAAGGCTGTGAAATACTAGAAATATTTACATATAGATAAATCAGTGTAATATTCTAAATGCCATTTACAAAAACTTGGATTAAATTAAGAAGTGTCCTAGATTACAGTTTTGAGAGATTTTTGTATCTTTTGCTTTTGAGTGTTTGAACACAGTATTTATTCAGACACTGGCTCAGTTCTCCCCAGTTGTGTTCGTTCTCAATATTAACTATGGGATGATTAAAAAAAAAAAAGGAAAAGAAAACTACACTAACATCATGCTCTCATGTTCTTCTCCTGCTCCTCACCCCTAGCTTTGTGACTGTAATCATTTCCACACACTTGTTCAGTGCCTCACAACCGTCCTGTGTGGAATATTGCTTCATCAGAACACAATGCACGGATGGCTGTGTGATGATAAAACAAGGAAAGGGATACTTCCATGTTCTTCAACCCCAGTTTTGAAACAATAACTACTTCTGCAATTGTTATCTTTCCTTGCTGTCCTCAGTCCCAGGCCTCCCTGTGAAATAGTTCTAAGAGTAACTTTCCAGAAAGAGAGGCCCATGGCAGAGAGTGGGTGTGGGTGAGGGCAGCATCCATGCCTGAACCATAAGCTGCAGCTACCCTGGCCGTGTGCTTCCTGCCTTTCCCTTCACAGGGACAAAGCAAAGGTTTCAGACCAACATGTTACCTGCTTTCCTCACCCTGATGAAGCCCATCATCCTAGTGGTAAAATGGTCAGATCTAACACATCTTTTCAGGTTGTCATCTGCTTTAAAGCCATCTGTCACCTTCTCTTACTTATTACTCATGCCATGGAGAAACAAATTGTAGTATCTCTTAATCCTTAAAGGCCATGAAACATCATTGATCAGAAATGGGAAGGATGACAGTTGAATGTAGTCTCTATCCTTATAGTATGAAATGAAAGGAAGCATTGAAATGTTCTTAAATTTTTATCGGTATCGAGGGCCAAACAAGAACACTTACCCCTTACTGTACGTGTTTTTCTATCTCCTTATCCTTTGCTTTTGTTCTTTGGTTGGAGTTAAATCTGTTCTGTGGCCTGGAATTGATGAGGACATTTTTTGTCCTGAATTTTTCTACTTTGCTTACTTACAACATAATTGATATGCACTAAAAAGTGATTATTTGCCCCAACCCTTTAATCATAATCATTTTCTAAATTTAGAGTTTAATCTAGGGGGCATCCTAAAATTAGCAACGTAGGAAGAACATTGGCCCATGTGTTAGACAGCTTAGTTATCTAGGTCCAATTCTTGAATTTACCACCTCTGAGATTTGGGTAGGTCATTTGATTTGATTTCCTTTTTAAATACATAGTTTAAAACTAAACACATAATTTTAAAACTAATACATAATTTAATACTATTTAAAGTAATTGATAAAGTTTCTTTAAAAATGTGAAATGAGCCAACATATTCAACAATTCGGTCATCCAATTATTCACCCCGCCATCCCTTTATCCAAACAACGATCCATCCTATTAATAGGTATTTATCACTAACCTGTTCTATGCACTGTGGATAAAGCAGCAACCAAAACAAACAATAAGTCTGCTTTCACGGAGGTCAACTTCTAGTAAGAGAAAACAAGTAGTTTATAAATGATTAGGCTGTATCATATGTCAGACAACTATGGGTGTTAGAGAGGAAAAACTGAGCCGAGGGAGAGCTAGGGAACTGTGCTTTTAAATTGGGTGAGCAGGGACGTCTTTGCAGAGAAGGTGGGATGGGAGCAAAGACCTAAAAGAAAGAGGCAAGGAAGTGAGCCGTGCAAACATCTGGGGGCAAAGTCTTTCCAGGAGTGTAAAACGCCTGAGGCAGGAACGTGCTTGGCATACTCATGGAAAGCGCCAGCCGGTGTGGCTGGAGAAACGGCAGGCGAGTGAGAAATATCAGAGAGCTCCTGAAGGGCAGCTGAAGGACTTGTATTCTGGATGTAGTGGGGAACCATGGAACAGTTGGGGCAGAGGAGTGGCGTGGTGATCGGACTTAGGTTTTGGCTTCTCCTGGCTGTATCGGCTCGGAAGGGAGGAGTTAAATGTGGAAGCAGGGACACTAGTTAGGAGGCTGTTGCTGTCATCCTGGACCAGGCCTGTAGCAGTAGGTGGTGAGAAGTAGTCAGTGCTGATAGATTGTCAAGGTAGAGTCAGGCAGATTAGAAAGGAAGGCAAGGCAGACATTAGGGATGATACGGGATTTGGCCTGAGGAATTGGACCAATGAAACTGTTTGGTACTGAGGTGGGGGTGGGTCGATTGGGGTGGGAGGCAGTTTGATGGCGAAGATAATGAGATGGATGTTGGACTGATGAGTCCGAGATGCATAGATCTTGCGTGCGGAAGAGCAGCCGACTAGGAAGGAAGCAGACCGCAGCGAGTCCTTGGAGCTGGGCCTGCAGCGCTGTGCGGAGAGGACTCATGGGGCAGTCAGCTCTCCAGGGCTTACTCTGCACAGAGGGAGAGGGGCATGAGGACAGGTGACCATCATGGGAGGCAGACAGGCTTAGACTGTGGGATCACGGTGCTGTTTCTACTCAGAATATTCCTCTGGGATAGAAAGAAGGGGCCTTTTATGTGTTTCATACTTTTAATCACTTACTCAGCCTTCAATAGGCACAATCACTATCATACCTCATCTGATTATGATCATTTTCTTTACTGTGTTAGCAATAAGCCTGGGAGAAATTTTTATTGCCCTGCACACACTTACAAACCACACTTGGGTGAGTATGTGATCATGCACCTCTTAGAAAAAAGTCTCAAGTGAAATTCAATCCTTCTGTTGAAATCTCTGACCTTCACCTTTTTTGTTCTGTATGTCGCTCCCCAATCTTTGTGTCTGAGCCTGGGAAGTAGGCAGGTTAACCTATGTCTTCACCAGCAGGCCAACACAGACAAAAAGTCACACTGCCACCTGCATAATTACCCAGTGATTTGATAAACAGCCCAGGAGCTTTTGGGATATTGTCTTTCCTAAGATTGGTTTTGAATGAAGTTAGGGCTACCAAGAATAACCGTTAAGGCAATTTAAAATCACAAAGATGTGGAATCAACCCAAAGGCCTATCAGTTCATGAGTAGATTAATAAAATGTGGTATACATACACCATGGAGTACTACTCAGCCACAAAAAAGTAATTAATACCTTTTACAAGAGCCTGGATGGAGCTGGAGACCATTCTTCTAAGCAAAGTATCACAGAATGGAAAAACAAACATCACGTGTGCTCACTAATAAATTGGAACTAACTGATCAGTATTAATATGCTCAGATGGAAGCAGAACTCAACGGAAACCAACCCGGTGGGAGGGGGGAGGAGGGGATGGGTGAAATCACACCTAACAGGTCTGATGAACACTAGCTGGGTGATGGGCACACCTGTAATTTGAACTCAAACTGTACAAAGAAGTCCATGTATGGTAAATTATAGGTTATTTTTAAATATTTGTATTAGGGAAAACATAAAGAACCATCTCATTGTTCTCTATTGGGCCTGAATATTTGATTTTTTAAACTACATTGCAAAGCTAGTATACAACGCTTTTGCCATTTTTTCTTGCCCACTACTATGCCCGTTGCTCAAGCAAACCGACCCTAAGCCTAAGCACCCTAGCCTAACAGACATCAACAAGAACTAAAGCCACTGAGTTTGGCTTTTTTGAGAACCCTACTCAGCTTGGCTTTTTCCAGGAGGGAACTTAGAGTCAAGTAGGTTTTCACAGTGGGAAAATGCACGGGGCTGGGATCTAAGAGTTGTCAGAGAGATGGAAAAAAAGGAAAAAAAAAACAAAACCCAAACCCTGAAACAATAGTTGGCAGATACAGACTAGTGAGATTGGGGTGCAATGGAATGACTCCCCACATTGGGAGAGAGGTTTAGCAGACATTCTTTTTGATCAAAATTTCTTCCTGCAATCTCCAGGAAGAAGATTAAGAAAAAAACTTAGGCAAGAGAAATAACAAAAATTATATCCTTTTAGTGTGCTGGAGATCTTCTGTCCTGGGTTTCAGGGATAGAGGCTTTATCAGTCTACATGTGTGTGCACACGAGGGCTGGGTGATGCTTAGAGAACAACTTTGGCTTTGTAGACAAGGTAGCAGGACAGGGCCACTGCAGAGAGACAGAGGTCAGGGCGCTGGCCAGCTGAGGCTGAAAGAGAACAAAGTGGATGGAGTGAACACTGCTGTTTGTTTCTGTACAGCGCCTCTCCCCTCATTATAACAGCACACGCTCCCTGAGGTCTGACTTATGTTCCTGGTCCTCAGTTCCCAGTGTCAGGAATGAGTGCTGGCATGGAGGGACCACAAATTCAAAGAAGTCTCACACGTGCAGCATTTAATGCAAAGAGAAATGTTTAGAGGGAGAGGTGGGTCTTCCCTCTCTCTTAGTACACCTCCTCCTTCACATATCCCCATTTAGTCCCTCCTCTCTCCTGGGTGGGATTGGTTGCCATTTCTTGCCTTTGGTTGATTGACAGGTTCTT
The DNA here is from genome assembly GCA_963574575.1 of Galagoides demidoff. Lineage (NCBI taxonomy): Eukaryota > Metazoa > Chordata > Mammalia > Primates > Galagidae > Galagoides > Galagoides demidoff. Next base: position 6,557 of record CAUYQV010039399.1, on the reverse strand, counting down.
ACCTTTGGTTGACGGACCAGTTTCTGTTTTAGCATGTGTCTTCTCAGAATCCTTCATTGAAAGACTCACTGGGGTCAAAACCATAATGCTAATTAAATGGTAATGAGCCCAGGTCAATCAAGGTCACCAGGAGCTCCCCACTGGGCACGCTCCTCCCAGGGAAAATCCTCTAGCCACACATATCTGGTAGTGTGCTTTTCTTCTCTCCTGCATTCTGAGTTCCCACTCTCCACCCTCAGCCACCCCCCCCCACCCACCTTGCCCTCTATTCACCCTCCTCCCTACCGACTTCCTCCAAGGAACTGCTCTTCTGCACTATGTGATTTTCCAGGAATGATCAGTCAGAGACATCAGTCCTCTCTGGTCAAATGGGACTCTTACTTCTCTGACCTAATGGGAAGGACTATGGACCAAGCTCATATATTCAGCTTTGCTGAAGTTGGGAGGGAATCTTGTCTATTTTCCCTTGGACTGTGAGTTGCAAAGATAGGACCTCAAAGTAAATGGTTCTCCCAGAGTGTGGAGTAAAGCTAAGAGCATGAAGTCAGCCAAGAGCAGAGATGAAAAGTAGGTAGAAGTGGAGTGGGCAAGGTCTGAAGAGCGCAGGCTGGAGAGAGTGAGTGTGCTTGCTTTGTTTTAGTCCCAAGTTCCATCAAACCTGGGGATACTCTGCTTCTTTCTTTCTATGCTTTGGGTCTATAATCTAGTAAATAACCCTCTTTATTCTCTAAAATTTAAAATGGGTTGGATTTTATCCTGTTATTTTCAGCCAAATAACATAGATTAATATAGAGGAATGCATACTTCCTTCTGGCAGTGCTGGCCCATGTTTCCAGTATGGGCCGGGTGACAGGTAGGAGAGAGATTGTGTCCGTGGCTGGTGACCTTCTGTGCTGATCCCTCCCCCGGTTTCCCTCCTTCCCTCCCTCCCTCTTTCCTTCCTTCCTTTCTTCATCTCATTCTTTTTTTTTCTTAACAAGTGAAGATATGAAGGCAGAAGAGCCCTCATACGATCAGAGGAGAAATGGCAATTAACTGAGTTAATAATTAAACTTACTGAAATTACTAATAACCATTTAAAGTATAATGTCCAATCTAAGTGGGGATTTAATGAAGTGAAAACAGTTGGGAAAGGAAGAGCACTACAATTAAACTGTGCCTATTACATCTTCAACGCATGCTAGGAACTTTCTATCCATTACCATGTTTGGGATTGATGAGAGCTTTACAAAGTAAATGTATATTACATACACACACACACACACACACACACAGAGTTTATGACTCGGCTTAAGAAATAGAAATTTATTGGCTCCCATAGTAGAAAAGGTCCAATACTGGAACTGTTTTGAGGAGGGACTTGCTTTGGTGCCACAGTGACGCCGTCAGAATCCATTTCTGAATGGGAAGCATGGTGTTGCCTCACTCCTGACACAGACAGCTGAGTGGTGCTGCCTGGGGTGGTGCAGCCAGATCTGCTCTTGTTATTCACACCTTTCTTATTCTCAGGCTTACTCAGTAGATTCATAATCACAGCACCCATTAAAGAGAGTCTATTTCCAGGAGAATGCAAACGAAAGTCCCAGAATGGAGTTGTACCAATTATATGCAATTGTGAAAACATCTATAGGTCTTAGTTCTTTAGAGTCAGATTATACTGACTTCAAAATCCTGGGCCTGCCATTTACTCTCTGTGTGACCTTAGGAACCTTCAGAATGTCCTTGGCTTCTCTGAAATTCAGTGATGGGCAGTACATTTTTGCTAAAATTTGGTATAGGAATTTGCTATCAGAAAATGGAAGTTAAAGAATCTGATTTGCTTACTGTGATTTTAGAAAACCTGGGAGCCAACACTTTGATTCAGGAACTGTAATGTGCTTGTCTCAGGAGTCTTAGTGCCTTAACTCTTCTGCTCAGCTCACATGGATTCCGTAGCTCCCAACATCTTTAAGTTACCTTTAGGATTTCCTTTTATCAGTAGCCAGACTACAATCTCATTGAAAGGGAAAGGTTATTGTCACCGAGCTTTTGTCTGACGGACTTCTCTCTAATGATCTTTTCATCACGTAGAGAAAGTTTTTATGGAGCTTTTATTAATCACTTTCAAACTTTTTTCCTTTCATCAAAATCCTCCAACTTTTTATAATTAGCAGTCTCATGAATAAGTTCTAACACTGATTTCTACAGTGCTTAAGTTTTATCTTAAGGGTTGCTGCTTTTTTCCCCATAGATTTTTAACTTCCTTAAGAGTAAATAAATAGCAACTAGGTATTAAAAACCAGACTCATATTTAGCAGATATGAAATTATATACATGAAAGGATGTTTGCTATCGACGGGCCCCTCCCGCCTCCCTAATCTTCACCTCCTGCCTTGCCCTAACCTGATGGGGATGTCTCTGATGCTCCCCGTCTGTCTGGGTGAGTATCACAATGGGTGGTAGGACTCCTTTTGATATGACTATCACTAAGAGGTATTTAGCACACAAGCCCTTAGAATTGGCTTCTGGAAAATTAGAGGCAATTTAGAATTTGTCATCATAGATTACTTTGAGCTGAGTTCGGGTTATGTGAACACATACTTATTAAAAATGTTGAAATATCCTAAATGCACTGGGAAACTAAAAACTTTCAGAAAGTTGATATAGTTCAGAGGTTAAGACACAGTTTCTTCTTTGAAGGCATCCTAGTGTGCAAACCTTCTGGGAATCCAGTCCTGGGAGCCTGGGAGATTATCTTTTAGGGCCAGAGCTTTAATGTCCTTACCATGTAATAATATAAAAGGAGAAGCTCTTCAGACATCATCCCTCCCGTTCACAGAGTTCCGCATTGATTCCCAGGTCACAGGACTTTGAAATCACTCACAGCCCACTGTGGGGAACACGGGCGGTGGCTTCCTAGAACTACCGGGTGCGTGATGAAAAGGTTTACAGGGGTCAGAGCTGTCCTCACACACATGATGGGTTGACAGGTGACGTGGGTTCCCAAGGACAGGAATGAGAGCGGAATCTTCAAATGGCAGATTTTACAGGAGTGCGTATTTGGGCCCAATTTAATAAAAAAATTCCTGAGAAGTGTAGTCGTTCAACAAAGGAACAGGCGTTCAAGTCAGGGCTGTGTAATCTAATGCAAGTTACAGAGTAAGGGCAGGAGTTTCACCTCATGTCCCAATTCCAGAAGTTTGCAGGCTCTCGGAATGCCCTAGAAAGAAAGCTGCAAACCTAAATTTCATGGTCCTATTGACCACACTGAGATCTGAGATTCTGAATTGTTCTGAAACTTATTCATCCTTCCCTGGTTCCAAAACCACCTCCGTGCATTTTCTGTTTTCTAAAGAGTGAAGTGTAAACACTCTAATGGGATGGAGGGAAATGTAAGTGAGCCAAGTGGGCTGGCTAGGAGCTCCGAGACGGAGCCACTCTGAGACGGAGCCACTCTGAGACAGAGCCACGCTCCGTGTGGCAGTGCATGACCCTCCAGCTTCACTCCGCCAGCACTGAGAAGTATGGCGCCAGATCTGCTGACGTTTAGAAAAGCGAGAAGGTGATTTTTTCAGATGTGAAATCTCTTGATATCTTCAACGTTAGCAACGAAAAGCATTTAGGAATGCAGTGCAAAGTGGAGGGTGAGGGGATTCAAATAAAACCTGTCTGTAAATCAAATCGGGCCCTTAGGCCACCTTCCTGTGACATCTGGAGCAAGCGAGGAGTAATGAAATTAATAAATGAATAACTACCCTGGTCACAGATGAGAGTACAGATGAGAATTCGTGATTTCTGCGTCACATATCACTGAGTTTGTCATCAGAGTGCCATGCAGAGTCTTGATTATGGGGCTTGGGTTCACTACACAGATTTGCTCTCCTTCCTGAAGTATAGATGTCTAGAGGGGACACGAGGCAGGGTGACAATGTTCTTGATACACACTACACACAGGGCTCTTCTGAATACCGTCAGCAGGAACAGACCCTGTTGGAGGTACCCTGGGACAGTGGAGTTGGAGAGACCTCAGATAACATCCTGGTGTCCCTACTCACCAGCAGGGACCTTGGGGAAATTAATCACCGAATATATCTGAGTCCTACATTCAGGGTCTGAGAAACGGGAAACGGATTACCTGTTTCCAAGGGTCCTTATGGATTTGAGGGATGGGATGTGTAAGAAGGATCCAGCAGAGGGCTGGGCCCCAGGCTGGAACTTCAGGAGATTATTTCCCTAGATCTTTCTCCAGGATCTCTCCCTTACTCATTTAAAATGACTTTCATTGGGTGGCACCTGTGGGTCAAAAGGGTAGGGCGCTGGTCACATATGCTGGACGTGGTGGGTTCAAATCCAGCCTCAGCCAAAAAAAAAAAAAATTGTAAAATGACTTTCATTGAGTATGAATAATAGTCTAAGTTTATTCAGGACCAAATATATAAACAAGTAAATGAATAAAAATTCAAATAACAATGAACATAACCAACATAGCACACATCCCTCAATCTGCAGTATAAGATGTGCCAGCGTCTTTAATTTACGTGAGAAGGGCTAACAATTGGGGTGGGAGCTTTTGCTTGTGATGTGTGTGTCACGAGCCTGGCATCCCCCAGGATCTAAGGTCCTAGAGGCGGAATCAGCACCAATTGCCTTATTAGCACGAACACACTTTAAACCCTGGGTCTCACGTGGGCCAGAAGGAGACACAAACGCCCGCTGGGTGATCCTCATCTTTCATCTTCTCCTGCCACTTGCTCCAGAAGAGGCAGGGATCCTGTTTTGCTTTCCTCCTGAGACTTCCTACCCTGCCATTTCATGAAATGCTTTTAACGTTGCAGGGAAAGGCTGTGTGTGGAGTTGAGCTGGTTTGGATTACATTTGCTCACAAAAGCCTCCATTTGAGACTGTGGGGAATCAAAAGTTCATTACTGTAGAAATCTCATTTGGGGCCCCTTGGGGCTTACACTGTCATGCTTTGTGTTTAAAAGCCCCAATGCTGCCTTTCTCAGGTGTGAACCAAGCATCCCTCCATGGACAATGTCCAGACCTGCCTGCCCCCTCCTTCCAGCCCAGGCTGGGGGAGCCAGCTGCTGGTCCAGAACCAGGGCTCACATGGCTCCCACTGGGAACATGTCACTTCATGGGACACTCTGGGGAACTGTGATTCTGTGCCCTCAGTTCACTATCAAAGGATCGTATAGAATAGATCCTTAAGAATTATCTCAGATGCACTCTTTTCTCACTGCCCTGTCTGCCTTTTCAATAAGGTCCTCAAATTCAATAACGCGTTAAGCAAATGCTGTTTAGAAGGGACAGTGATGCCAGCACAACCTGACTTACCCCTGCTTGGAGAATCATGGGCCACACCCACCCGCAGCAATCACAGCTGGGCTCCATTACCCAACACATAACCTAAAGCAGGTGTGGTTAAAAACTCATCATTTTCTCAGCCCAAAAATACTTTACCAACCAATATCTATCCTGCAATTTATCGAAAATTTAATGGCAATTGTTTGGAAGCTGGGAAGAGGTGGAGTTAGAATCAGGAAAGAGAAAGTTAAAATTACTTTTCTTTTATAAGATTAGAACAGCCTTTATGGAGAATGTAGATGTGCATACAGTTTTTAAAACCGAGTAAGAGAAAATAAAATTTGATCAAGAGATTTTAAGAAGTTAGAACTTGCAAGGAAAATATTGATACAGTCATCGCTCAGCTTACCTCATTGACCCATGGAGCTGAGGAAGAGTTTGGGCCTCCTGTTGCTTGAGGAACTCCGGCTGGTGAGACTCCAGAGTCAGCGGTAAACTCTAGCAGAATAAGAATCCCTTAAAATGATCTTAATGCAAGGTCTTCTGCTCCCAGTATGACACCTGCTGGGCTTCCTGAACAGGGGACCCCCAACCGGGATTCAGACTTCTACCTACTGAGAAGGCCTGGTGAATTGCTCCTTTGAAAGTCTCACAGCCCCCGTTAACTTTAAGAGATGCCTAGTCACCATTTCTAGGTAAAAGTGTTATTAAATAGGCCCTTCCTTCTTTCCTCCTTATGATGTTTTCATGCAAACTTCGTGTCACATTTGTAATTTGTTCCTCCTTAATTCCCCCTCATTGTGTGAAGATGGTTCCCATGTTTTCCTCTTGGTTGTATTTATTTATTTCATTCCTTCTTGATCACAATAGTATTTTACTTCAAATATTCTTTACCATTTTGACTTTAGTCTTTAAAACTATAAGAACTTATGTGGGGAACAATTATTTATATTCAAATGTCTTCTCATATTCTTGACTTCTTTATAAAAGTGTAAAGGAAGAAAGAAAACATTTGACTTTGACCTTGTCTCTCCCCTTACCTCCCAACAAAGCAGAGGTCCCTTTCCTGTGTCTGTGAACCTGCTCCCCAGCACCTCCCAACCACCCCTCCTGCCTCTTGTCACTGCTCCGACTTCCTGACTCTATTTCCGTTGCCTCCTGTTTCTTTTCTTTTTTTTTTTATTAAGTCATTCATACATAGATCATAAATACATTTATGCCATTATGGGATTCAATGTGTTGATTATTTGTACAAATTGGAATGCTTACAT
>CAUYQV010039397.1:0-12555 GCA_963574575.1 Galagoides demidoff | reverse complement strand
GTCCTGTCCTCTTAGCATCCTCACCTCTCTGGAAATGACAGAGTCACAGTGACAATCTCGAGATTCCTTCCCTCTCACATTGCGAATCAGTCATCCTCACTACTACATTTATTCAGTCATTTCTCAGCCTTGAGAAAAAAAAAAAAAAACTGTTATGTCTCCCCCACGAGCCCCCTCCCGCCTGCAAGGCCTGCAAGAAACCTGACCCCTCACCTCGCAGTTGTTCCCTGAGGCCCAGGAGGGGGCAGAGAGGAGAGTGGGTGGCCCAGCCCCCACGGGGTGCTGCAGGGGCCTCGCCCCCAACCTGAGGGCAGCGGGGGTCAGACTAGGATAATATTTATCAACCTTATTCTCCTTGTGGCAAGCTCTGACCCAAACCCAGCATCGTCGCTGGAGATCCCAGATTATGTCTTTTAGGTCCCACAGAGCCGCTTCACATGGGCCCAATTACCTCTGTCAAGTGGGGGAAGGAGGTCCCCCTCGGTGGGTGGGATCTGAACTTGAGCTTTCCAGAGGTCAATGGCTGGCATCTTGGGCCCTTTGAGCCTGTCACTCCCCGATAGCCAGACCTTTTCTGTTAAAACTGTTTAAATTACAAACCAGTAATAAAAGGATCATATGTGTTTCCCACCGAACAGGTTCTTTAGGGCTATTATGATAATTAAAAGCATATGGTGTCTGTGCCAGGCGGAGGGAAGCCACAGATGTACAAATTAGGTATTATATAAGGGTTTTCTGCGTTTGCCCTTTTAGAAACGTCGGTCTGGAGAAGTTTAAGGAGATGAAATGGCAATCGTGCAGGTAGTAGGTAGCATTTTGGTTTTCGAATCGTTAAATATATAAACTTTTTTTTTTTTTCTAAGACATCCTAGGAATTAACAGCTCCTGGTCTATGGAGCAGGTGAGAGGTGCACTCACAGGCTGGGAGGTGACAGGGAAGAGGCGATGTTTCCCACCTCAACAGATCTCCGATGCCAGGCTATCTTTTGCATTTTTTATGACATTGTACCACACAGACAAAGGGGATTATATTTATTAAATATTGAATTATGCTATGATTGAATCAATGGGAGCAAAGATGAGATTTTCTTTACGTTCAACTTTTTACTTTTTAAAAGGCAAAGATGCAGGTATTGATGAGCCTAGATGAAGTCATTTGTTTTAATTTGAAATATGCAATTGATTTTGAAAAGGTGATAAATACTGCAAATAATAAAAGAATGGGGGATGTCTGTGACAGAGTCCCTATCAGTGGCGTTTCAGAGCATAAGTGCAGGGCAGGTCAAGTTCTGCTGAGTTCTTCCTGTTGAAAGGATGCTGGGCGGGCTGGGGACCCTGGCGACCTTCAGCCGTGCTCCAGGGTAGCTGGGACGACAGGCTCTTCAGTCCTAATTCGTTGGTACCCCCAGTTAAGTGGGCAAGGACTTAGGACTCTGTTTGCTACAGAAAACCCACTGGGCTGCTCTAAAGAGGAGTGACGGGCGTCCAGGTGGTGGGAGCATGGCCTCCACCTGTCCCGTCCTGCTCTTGGTCCCCCTCCTGGAGATAATTCACCTAGACTCAGAATGGCCAGCCCCATTCTCCAGCTGTTTCTCCTTCACCTGATGAGGCTGTGGCTGCAGGAGAAACTTAAGCAGAAAGCCAAGTGACTAATTGGTATGAAATAAATGGGCAGAGAATGCAAGTCACCTGAGTACTTCAGCGTTTTCTGAAACGTGGTGTATGATGATTAAAATCGCCAGTAATGAATAGCGACAAGGTTTGTTCAACGCGTTTTTATATGGAGGTATGTGTTATACATTTTTGAAGACCTTGGTTGAGGGCAGAAGCTCCTGTAACCGGAGATGCCCTTTCTGATGCTCCTAGCTGAGTTAGGAGCAGTCCGGCACCTCGGGGAAAGTGGCCTTGGACATGGGCTCCGTGGCCGCATCCCTGCTGAAGTTGCCCTGTTCACTACTCTCCTTTGCCTGCACCTTCTTCATGGGACAAAAGGTCCATCCACTTCCCTTCCCTCTGGAGGCTGTGACCAGACCTGCCTACCACTCTGCCTCTAGGTTAAGTGGCATCACCAGCTTCCTCCTTGAGATGAGGGGTCAATGCAGAGAAGGACTCTTGAACCTTCTATCTATAACATATAACCTATGAACTGCCCAGGGGGCTGTGTACAGCCATGGTTCTCAGCCAGGGGATTTTCTGGCAGGTAGAGGCCGTGAGCTCTGCTATCACCTGCAGAGCACAAGACAGCCCCAGCCCCACGGCAGTAGTGCCACTGTTGAGACATCCTTGGGGCACAGGCAGAACCAGGGTCTTCCTGTGAAATTCCAAGCTGGACACAGGGTGGTAAGACAAGGAAAAGCTTGTGTCCCCCAGGCCATTCAGCTTGCTCCTGGACACCGCCCTTCGCCCCCGAGGTCCAAAGTCATGTCAGCTTTGGCCCTCAGGCCTTTAGGAAAAACTCTGCAGAAATCCCAGTGAGGTGGGGGGTATGAACTTTGAGCAGAGTCACCCAGCACATTCCTGCCAACTCAAACTAAGCATGTGGGGTGTGCAGAGGGGAGCCAGCCCCCTTCGGGCTGAGTGACGGCAAGCCTGCAATGTTATTATTGTGCACGTAGGTATTACCACTTTAACTTTTACGGAGGTAAAATAACACCTTGTCACTCAGCGCAAGTACCAATCACAAAATGAATTAATTGTAATAACTGTTGTCAACAGAACAAAGGACTTGTTGCCTTCCTAAGCAGATTTCAGCGCCACTGAGAAGCATGTACGGATGTTCCCATTGGGCAGGCTGGCAGAAACCAGTCAGAATATAATTGTATCTGTCTATCTCTTTACTTTGTTTTTAAGGGCTGAGGAATCGAGTTAAAAACCTATATTTTAAACATATCAATAAATATACCCCTTTTTGTGTCGGTGACGTCTCCTCAAAAAACATGGCGTCTCTAACGCCACAGAAATAGAATTCGCTGCCCACGGTAGGGAAGGAGGGCCAGCTGGAGAGGCTGCATGTTGACTCCAAGTCATGGAGGGAATTATGCCCCGTTACCCTCCCATCAAACACCCTCTCATTTCTGGAGTTATCAAAACATGTCCTGTGGGCGAGCGGTCAGGTATCCTCCTGCTTCTCGAAGGATGGCCGGTGGGCTCCCGCTGGGCGCGCAGAGCCCCGACCGCCCCCACCTCGGCTCGGGGAGGCTTGTTTGCCGCCAGGCTCTTTGCACTGTCTCATTCTCCCTCTCTCTGTTTCTTTTGGGTCTAGCTTTTTCACATGTTAGCACATTTTGCCCTTTCAGGAGTCCTGGCGGTGCTCTTCGAAGAAAAGAGCCGTCCCAGGGAGAAGGGGTGGGCTTCAGAGGCTGGGATCGGGCCGCTGTGGAGTTCAGGTCAAGCCGTGTCCTCCCCAGCAGAGGGGCAAGGTCATTCTGCTGGGGAGTCTCTGGAGTTGGGGGGCGACCTATAGCAGAGGGTGGGATGCCTTTGCGGGTCTGCTCTGGGCTTTGGTGAGGTGGGAAGTTGGGAATGTTTCTAGCGAGCTCCACGGGAGGGGTGTCCACCCCACAGGCTAAGTAAGGGATGAGACAGCCCAGGCCCTCTGCAGTGGGGCTCATGAACCATGAGGTCCACTTTGTTCAACAGAGGATAGAAGCGTCTTGGGGAGAGGGTCTCCAGGCAGCGACCGGCCATCAGCAGCAATGGAGAGAAATGACTTTGAAGCCAGAAAAGGAGGGGTGCCTCTCTGTGCCCCAACACCTTCGTTTTCCTCGCTTTTCTCTCATCTGTGCCAATGTTCACCTCCTCTTGCTTCTTGGTTCCTTCGTCCCGTGTGATCTAATATCCAGCTTCATCCCAGAGTCCCAGGCCTGTCCCTCCAGATGCACCAGCCTCTCCTGTTGGGCAGCTTGCTTTATTTTTAGAGCTCATCGAGGCCTAAATTGGGCCCTCCGTAATGAGATGAAAGAGTCTCAGACTATCAGAGCTAGCAGTAAACTTAGACATGCATATGGGGGCGGGGGGAGGACTCGCCCTCGGCTGCAGAATCTGAGACCAGGGTTGGCACAGTGTTCAGGGGTCCGAGCTGGTCCCTCTGCCTTCTGGGAACCTGCACCCCGGCAAGGGAGGTGTTTCTGAGGCTTGTCCCAGGGCAGTTTTGACCACAGAGGAGCTGGTCACCCCGCCGCGTGGGTGAGAGGCAGGCTTCTTGGTTTAATGCGGTCCTGGCTCATATGGGCTGTGCTTTCAGATTTGTGTGGTCACCTTTGGCTAGGACCAGGATTTGCAAAAGAATGCTGAGAAGAGATTTTCTCTGGACAGAAATCTCTTTCCCTGACGCTTCCTGTGGCTGGTTCTTCCCCGAGTGCAGCCTGCGGTGGGGAGGAGAGCCACCCCTGCATGGCCCTGGGAGCGGGAACTCCAGGATGGTGGGTCACACTGAGCTTCCAGGCCCTGTCCCAAGAGCAGGCTGTATGGTGGGAGCACAAAAAAAGGGATTTCTATGGGATGCAAGGAGCGGAGGGCGCAGGTGCCATGCTGAGTGGAGGCCTGGTCTGAGGATGCACTGGGGTTCCTCTGGCCTCCTCGCCCCCACTGCGCACTCCCCTCCACCAGCTCTGCTCTGAGGAATGAAGGAACAGCAGTGTGTCCAGAGCTTTCAGAAAGGAGAGGGTTCTCTCGCTGGAAAGGAATGCGGTTATCTGCCCCCTTACTTAGCACATAGGGAATTGTTCCAGAGAGTTGGGAGATGGCCGCCCACCAAGCAGTGGGGAGGGTAGTGAGAGGGTAGTCCTCGGGGGGCTAACGTCTCTGGGAACACTGACAACAAACAAGTATATAACATAGGTTCAGCCTGGTGATATGAACATGTAGCAGGATGAAGGCAAGAGCACAACACCCAAGGTCAGCCTCAAACACCCCACGGTCGGAAGGGAGGGCCTTTCTGGGTTGGGGGTGGTCAGTGGAGAGAACTTGAGTGATGGATGGGAACAAGCATGCAGAGATTTGGGGGTGCATATCCCAAGGAGAGGGGCCAGCACAGACAAAGACCCTGGCACAGGAATGGAGCAGAATGTTGGGGGCCTCCTAGGTCCCGGGATGCAGGGCTCATTCCAGCCTGGTTCTAAGGCTTCCCCAGACGTCAGTATTTCATTCCAGTGTCTCGGAGGCTCTCACTGGTCAACAGAGCCAGCAGTGGGACCATTTTTATCATTCTGAAGATGGGAAAACTGAATCGCAGAGAGAAAATAATGGCCTGCATTACTGGTGGTTCATGATGGAAGAAGGCAGGGTTAGGTACCCAGAGCTTCCAGATGCCTCTGATGCTCCCTTTAAGGCTGACCAGCCGCACTGTCAGTTTCTTGGGTCCAGAGGAGGCACCAGGACTCTGGTATCTGCACACTAACCCCATTACCAGTCACCTGATCTCAGGAACGGGACACCACAGGAAATACAGCTGATCCCCAGCTCCCCCAAGACAAGGCTTTCTCATCCTCACAGACCAAGACTCCCCTGACAGAGCCTTTCTGGGAACTACCCCTGTCCAGTGTCCCTTGTAGGTACTGCACAGATGGGGACGGAGCTGGTCAGGACTCTCAGAGGTCACACTCCACAAAGTCCCCTGGAGAGCATGGCCAATCTCTCAGAAGCCTGAATCCAGCCTCCCTGGAGAAAGAAAGATTGCTGCTCAGACCAGCCTGTGGCCGTGACCTTCCACCCCATGCTGACCAGGCCAGCCCCAGCTCCAGCCCCTCCTTGGCTCCTTCCAAAGCCGTGATCATAGGTGCTGCTACCCCAAGCGGAAGGGGGAGCCATTTCCAAGACCGAAAGCCCGTGCTCTTCTCAGGGAAAACTGCCTTCAGATGAGTAGCTATTTCTGTATTTCTGTGCGTGCGTGCGTGTGTGTGTGTGTGTGTGTGTGTGTATTTCTTCTCCCAGCTTGTTGTCACATTATTTGCATCCCAGGCCGTCGGCCTCCATGGAAAGCAAGAAGCAGCCAAGCTTTCCTATTAGCTGCCGCAGTATCTATTTCCTGATATTAAAAGGTAAAATTAGGAACTATAGCAACCTGAGAGAACCTTCCGTTGTCTCTCGTTGTAAAGACGACTGGAGAGGCTGCTTTTTTATTCCAGAACTACCTGTGATATTCTCCATCAGACAGGCTTTGCAGTGGGGTCAGAGGACCAGTATGATCGTGAACAAGGATTGGGGGAGACCCTTTAAGGCAGCGGTTCTCAACCTGTGGTCACCACCCCTTCGTAACAATGAAAATACATGGTGGCGTTAGGAAGGTTGAGAACAACTGTTTTATGGAAAGAGGCAAGGCTGGACTCCTCTGCAAAAAAAGGGCCCAGAGGACTGACTCCCAAGCCCACCACCTGCCACTCCTAGGCTGGACCTTGCATCAGGGAGGTTGGCCTGGGCTACCCCTGGGGTGTGCTCAGCATGGACAGCTGGTCACAGTAGCAATGACCTGGTCCCGTTGCTACTGCCCAAAGCTGAGCCAAAGACCATGACTTCAGTAGCAAGAGGAGGATTCAGGTTGGACATGGAGTGGTCACTGAGCCCTCCTGGTGTCCAGCTGGTCCTGGGCTCTCCCTACTGGGTACTTGGTTGGAAGTAGGTTGCTGTCCTTGACGCCCTGTGGGCTCATACTATGAAGCACCCATGCCTAGTCAGGCCATCCTGGGACAACCAAACTGAATGTGGGTGCTTTATCAGGGTCAAGTACATTTCTATGAATTTACATACACATTTGTGTTATCAAATAAAATTTAAAACATGGGGCTGGGTGTAGTGGCTCCCACCTTTAATCCCAGCACTCTGAGAGGCTGAGGCAGGTAGATTTCTTGGGCTCAGGAGTTCCAGACCAGCCTAAGCAAAAGACCCCATTTCTACTAAAAATAGAAAAACTACCTGGGCATGGTGGCAGTTGCCTGTAGTCTCAGCTACTCAGGAGACTGAGGCAGGAGGATCACTGGAGCCCCAGAGTTTGAGGTTGCTGTGAACTATGATGCCATAGCACTTTACTCAGGGCAACAGAGTGAGATTCTGTCTCAAAAATAAAATTAATCAATTAATTAATTAAATTAAGCTTAAAAATACTTCTACTTAATGGATTCCCCCCTTCTGGCTTCAGTTAAATCCTGCTGGACTCACCTTGAAGGGGAGAAGGTGTACCTAGCATGGCTGGAGTTTAGTCCAGCGAGGCCCATCGTTGAAGAGTGATAGCAGGGAGGCTGTGAGCCGTGGCTGGTCATCTGGGTTTGCCGCCACACGAACATGTCTACAGCGGCACAGGTCTGCACTGGCTCACCTCTGCTTCTGCAGCCCCCACCCCTGCCCCTTGTGGTCTGTGTGGGGGAGGGGCGCGGCCTACTGAGTTAGTGTGAACAGTCAGGAGACACCCACAGCACAGCCCACTGGTTCCCAGGCTCATCATTTATTATTTCACTCAGCAAATACTGACGGGATGTCTCCCCTACCCAGCTTCGGGGTGTGGAGGTTACAAACCAGCGGCTGTCCTGGTCCCTGCAGCCTGTCACCCTTTGCTCTCCCCCACTGGGCCCTTCCCACCACAGACAGCCCCTCCCATGGGATAACAAGACGTCACTGGCAGTGCTTGGAGTGGCTGGGCAGCTGGTCTGGGGACACCTCCATCATGTCTGCGTCCCCAGGATGGCCGTGTGCTCATCCAGGAGATATTCCCAGAGGGCTCCTGTAGGCATTGGGGATCTGGCAGCCCAGGAGAGAGACGGAGCTCCCTTCCTGTCCTCAGGGAGTAGGTGGTGGACAGCAGACACAGGAGGTAGCTAGGAGGTTGAAGGGTGAGGAGGCTGAGGGGAAAAACATGGCAAGTGACAAGCTTAGGGAGTGTAGGGCCTGTTCCCTGACCCAGGAGGACAGAGACAAGTCTGGGAGGGTTTGAGCCAAGACTTGCGGGCATGCTAGTGAGTGGGAGGGAGGAGCTGGGGAGCGCGTGCAGCTGAGGGTGAAGCCACGGCCAAGACCCTGAGGCCAAGGGCTTGCACAATTGGGAGAATAATGAAGAGAAAAGTGTCAGAGGGGGACGGGGAACAGCCCTCGGAGACGGGGAACAGCCCTCGGAGACAGACTCTGGCTGAGGCCAGCTCGGTGGGGCTTGTGCAGTCCGAGCTCCAGGGGCCTCACATTTGGAAGGGTTCTGCGCTTTACTGAGAGGCTCTGTTGTGTCCATCTAGAAGTTCTTAATACTGTTTGGACCAAGGGCCATGCATTTAATCTTCAGGGGCCCCTGAGAGGCGGGGAAGCCTCTAGAGGGTATGAGGTGATCTGGGGCCCAGTTGGCTGCTGGGGTGGGGCCTCAGGAGCTGGAAGGTGAGACTCAGCGGCAGGTCCTCACTGGGGTGTTTGTGGTGACAAGCCAAGTCACATACGACAGTCCCCTCTGAGGCTGCATGTGTGACCTCCACCCCAGCCAAAGCTTTGGGAAGATCTTCTACATCCTCCCAGGACCTTTTCTCCTTCCTCTGACCTGGGTCCTCTTCCGCACCCCTCATGCGTGCCCTGACAGCTGGGGAGTCCCAGTGTCGTAGTTTAACTCCAGTCTCTTCCCCCGTCCTGTTCCTTCCTCCTGGCCTCCTAGGGAGCGTGGCCGCTGGCAGGCACCTGCAGGTAGCTCGGGCTGTCCTCTGGCAAGGCTGTTTCCTGGTCTGATGCTGTGGCCTAGTCAGCCAGGCTCTGTCCCCGGCAGTGGGGACCCGCTGCCCACACCATTCACACCCTCTCTTCCTTCCCTCTATAACCACAGTGTAACCCCCAGGCTGGCTGCACGCAAGCCCTGTGGGGTTTTCTTCCTACACAGCTGCCTGGCCGCCTCTGGGATGGGACTGTTTTTTGTCCCCCACAATGCTCTCAGCACCCAGCCGTCTTCCAAGGGCAGCTGTGGGACGAGAGATCGGGCCCTTTCTGGAGCATCCTGTCTCTTTAGGAAACAGCACCCCAAGTCTGCACGTTCCTGACTCAGTTTCCCCAAACACATGCTCCTCCCACTGGCACTTTAAATATGCCTCTGCTGCCTGGCTTTATTTGTTTGACATTTTCAGTCTATTTTCTTCCTTAAATACCTTGATATGCTTTGCAGAGAGTATCTTGAAAAATAGCTTTTTGATTTGAATATGAAATGAAAAAAAAATCACCAACTCTTCAACTATTATTTATCACGTGTGTGTGTGTTTCCTGCCTTCATTTTAATACCCCATCTCTTCAATACCAAAATAGCCCACAAAGAAAAGCTTTAAAGAATTAGATGGGGGTAGACTGGCGGTGGTAGCGTAAATTTGCTTCCTGGCTTAGGTCCTGTATGCCAAGTTTTCGTCTGAATTCCATATTTACAGCTGAGTTATAAACCCCTGAAAAACAGGATTTATCACGGAAATAGTGACACAACTTCCCCCAGCCTGGTGTTCCTGGGGGCCGTGGTAATATACGTGGCGGGGAAATCGGTTCATTAGTTAGTTATAAACAAAGGACAGAGATAGTAAATTAGAGTAGGTATTTCAGCCGTTTCCTATGTATTTATGACAGCAAAATATGCAGCTGCATTTTATTCCTCGAGATAGTATTTAAGTATTTCAGATTTAAGGCGTGATGTTGGATATGACCACGGCACGTTTTTTCAGCTTTGTGCATTCCGGCTCTTCTGTAGTTTTCACTCGTGGTATTTTCTCCCTTCTCTGTTGCTCATTAGAACAATGTTAAAAATCCATTTTCGTCTGATTAATAATAAAGCTGATCACATGTAACCTAATTTTCATTCAGTGCTGCCCCTGTCTGTGGAGTCATATACAAAGTGACCTTTGAATCGCCAGTGGACTCATAAAGTACAATAAGCACCATTGTCCTGTCAAAAATTGAAGATGTTTTACATCATTACAAAATTTAATGTTCCATCTTTTCAAATGTACTACTTTTCAAAGGCCACATTCCAATTGAAGCTCATTAAAATCAGACTCAAGTTTCCTGTGGTGGGGATGAAGAGAGTTTCACAGGCAATAGGGGGAAAATGAATCACTCTTTTAAAACAGATATGGTTACATATTAGTTTTGAAAGGTACAGGGACGGGAGAGGCTCGGCTGCCGGCAACAGTGAAGCTTTTGTGCTGATAAATCCAATAACTGCCTCCCGGTTCCTTTTACTTCCCTCGCCCTGGTTCCTATTTACTTATGAATAAATCAGCTCTCTAAATAAAATTGTTGTTTTAAAGTTCAGAGGTGGAATCTGGAGGGGTTTCTGGAGGAAAGCTTTAAAATCAGCCTAGCCATTTCAGATTAAAAAAAAAAAAAAAGTTCCTCCGACTCGGGAGACTTGGTTTTTCAGAAATCAAGTCACTCGAGAGGGGTTCTTGAGTTTGTGGGGGGAAGTTGGCCGGATAAATGCTGTGTTTTATCTGAGACCCGTCTTGGTTACACTTTGGGAAGGGACCCACTGTGAGACCTGGGGATTCTGGGTGTGGGCTGACGCCTGGCGTGGCAGGGGAGACCTCCCGAAGTCTCTCTGGGTTGTAGTTCTGGGCGTCTCGGCTGTTTCTTGCCGTATCTGAGCACCGAGACTGTGGCCAGTCTCCACTGTCCTTCTGACATGAAGCTATTGGGGTATATGACACGGAGAATGAGTTTTGCTCACATCAGGCGGGGCCGATGGAACAGAATTGTTTACAAGTTCAGACCTTTATAGAACATTAAAGCGCATCCTCTGAAATATTGACCTCTACAAGACACAGCTGGTTAGAAAATTGTTCCTTTCTCAACAAGGTGATGATGAGTTGGGGCCCAACACTATTTGCTTTAGACTGGACACACAGACAGCGCCACTTACCAGACCCTTATTCAGAGGGGGCTTTCATGTCTCACCATTAGGCTTTGGCATTTACTCAAAAGACAGTTCTCCAGGCTCTGGACAGGCCGGTGTGCACCTTAGGGCAGCATTGGAGAGTATGAAGCTTTAGTGCCAACTAGAAGTGAGCCCGTGACCGTGGTCCAGCTGCTGAGCTTTGCTAAGCGGTGAGTCTCTCATGCAAATGGTAACGGTGTCCACCGGACATGACCGTGCAAGCAGGATTATATATGGGAAGTCTTTAGCCCTGTGGCTGTGGCTTCGTGATGGATCTCTAAGTGTGAGGTACAGTGGTAGCTTTGGTCGCTGTGTTGGTGACATCTAGAAAATCACTAGCTCAATTTCCTTCTTGGAGTGGAAGGATGGCCACACAGTTTGTCTCTGATTGCATGAGTAGCTACTCACTATAGCTGTAGCAGTGAGCTTCTGTCGAGTAACAAATTTAGTGATTAAAACAACAGGTCTTTGGTCAGCTGGGTGATTCTATTGATTTAGGCTAGGCTCAGCTGATCTTTATATCTTTTTTTTTGAAACAGAGTCTCACTCTGTCACCCTGGGTAGGGGGCTGTGGCATCATAGCTCACAGCAACTTCAAACTCCTGGGCTCAAGTGATCCTCTGCCTCAGCCTCCCGAGTAGCTGGGACTACAGGTGTGCACCACCACATCTGGCTAGTTTTTGTATTTGTGGTAGAGATGGGGTCTTGCTCTTGCTCAGGCTGGTCTGGAACTCCTGAGCTTAGATGACCCGCCCACCTCCACCTCCCAGAGTGCTGAGATTAAAGGCTTGAGCCACCATGCCCGGCCAGCTTGGCCTACCTCAATGGACTTCCTCTTGCCCCTGTGGAAGGCCAGCTGGGGATGGGCTCATCTAGGATAGCTTTTGTGGTTTCTCATCCTCCAGCTGGTTAGCTGGGGCTAGTCTCATGGCAGAGGCTCTTCTAAGACAGCAAATTACAAATCACCAGCCCTTCTCTCTCTCTCTCTCTCTCTCCTTTTTTTAAGAGACAGGGTCACTCTCTACCACCCAGGCTAGAATACAGTGGTGTGATCTTAGCTCACTGTAACCTGAAACTCCTGGGCTCAAACAATCCTCCTGCCTCCACCCTCCAGCAGTGAGGACTACAGGTATGTGCTAATTTTTTTTTTTAATTTTTACTTCCTATAGAGACAGGGTTCTTGCTATATTGCCCAGGGTCTCAAACTCTTGGCCTTAAGCAATATTCCCACCTCAGCCTCCCCGGGTGCTGGGATTAGTAAGGGTGATCCTATTGCCATTATCACACTTGTCCCACTGGCCAAAGTTACATGACTGTGTCCAGAGTTAGTGTGGAAAGAGGCCAGCAAAGGGCATGGATAAAGACAGCCATGGACATCTTGGCCACGAGTGCAACTGATCTTTTTTGCCTTAGAAGACAATGTAAATCCTTCACTCTCAGGGCACCACCACAGTGAGATGCTGCACTCTGTTTTTCTAGTAACTTCTGAGGTCCTTCCCACTTTGCCACCACTGGACCCATCCCTCCCATGACAGAAACATCCCTCCTTCTTTTTTTTTTTTTTTTTTTTTTTGAGACGGAGCCTCAAGCTATCCCCCTGGGCAGAGTGCCATGGCATCACAGCTCATAGCAACCTCCAACTCCTGGGCTCAAGCGAGTCTCCTGCCTCTGCCTCCCAAGTAGCTGGGACC
>CAUYQV010039396.1:0-12990 GCA_963574575.1 Galagoides demidoff | reverse complement strand
AGTGGGCCTCCTGGATGCAGGAACTGAAAGTTCCTATCTAGATTTTGATTCCCTGGAAGCAGATGATTTGTTTAGAATTCAGATATCTGCAGCCAGAACTCAGCGAATAGGAACTGAGTAACTTAGAATTTTTTACATAAAACCAAGGCATCTGTGGAGCTTTAGGGGGTCACTGAAATGAAATGCAACATTTTATTTAGGGGTAACTTTTTCTGGAGAGAAGAGGCCTAGCTTTCATCAAATTGTGACTCCAAAATGTTTAAAAGCTACAGGGCCCTGGGTCCTCCAGGGAGCAGGCCATGTCAGGGAGAAAGTGGTCTGAACTGTCAAATCCAGGGAGTGCAAAGGCCCCCAGCACTTCACCCCCAGTCTCCTCTTGAATGGCATTTGTTACTCTTGACTACACCTCCCTGGAAACACTACCTGGAAATACTATCTTCGTTCTGAGATACTAATCTAAATAATTTTCGCATTCTGATTTTCTTTTCTTACTTTTATTTTGCATTCTGATGTTTTACTTTCTCAGTTTACCCTCATATTTCTGCCTTCTGCAGCGCTCCTTTCTCTGCTCTCTTCTGCTGACCCAGCACACATGTCCACATGTCTGGGCCCTGTCCACCACCCCACTCCCTGGGAATTCCCTTATCATGCCATCAGCCTTCCTCTAGGCCAGAAAACTAAAAGGGGCCTTTCTCCCACCAGGGGCCACAAACTGCCTCCTTTTACCTTTCTCTGGCTGCCCCATTGTGTTTGATTAGTGATGGAAAGAGGTTAAAGGAGCTATAGGGAGGTGGGAGAGAATTATGGCCTTCTAGACAAGAAAGTTGGAAAGGGCCCTGAAGGGAAACAAGAAATTTGGGGGGCATATGACCTAGTGAACCAAGTATATGCTGTTCCTGAAAAACATAACTTCTAGCCTGTGACTTATGTCTTCTAGCCCATGAATGATTCTCTCATAAAACAGAGACCATGATTCCCCTACAAACAAAGATAAGGATCCTGGCAAAGAGCAATGCGACACCATGGTTGCCACAAACAAAACTAACGGATGCCATACCATCACTAGTAAAAGAACAGCTAATAGTTATTGATATAGAGTAAAGAAAATTGGATTTATGTGACACCTGAGGTCATCCACAATCAAGGAAACCAGAACAGCATGCCTGAAGGCCTAAGGGGAACCCAGGGGAATTCTTACAAATAAATGCAGGAGAAATTGGGATGAAAGTACTTGGCATATTGTGGTTCTTTGGCGTCACCTCTCAATCATGAAGGGGAACTGTTTCCACTCCTCTGGAAAAGTCTATGTTTATTTCTACTTTACTTTAAATAAAAACTGTACTTCTTTTTCTGCCATGTTGAAGTCCTAGCTTCCTCATTTTCCACTCCCCCAGTTCCTTGTTCTCCCTTTGACTCAGTTGAACTTGTTGGGTGAACTGAACCAGGGCTACTAAACCACTCAGAAGTGGACTCTCATCATTAACAGTGCCCTCCAAGCACCATGCCCTTTTACACTCTGTTCCCTGCCCTTCACCTGGAACAGCCTTCTCTCACCATTTGCCTATGCTGTTCAGGATAGCTGTGCTTTAATTTTCATAAAATTAACAGTTTAGTTCCTCACTAGCCACATTTCAAGTGTTCTATTGCCATGTGTGCTTAGTAGCTACCATGCTGGTAGATTGTCAAACATTGCCATCATTGTGGACAATCTTACTGGACAGTGCTGGTCTAGCTAACTCTCATGGTACCTCTCAAATGCAGCCCAGGCCACCTCCCACAGAGAGCCTTCCAATCTAGGTTAGACATCCCTCCTTAGAGCTCTATTACGTGATCCTTTAATACTCACTTGACTTTTATGGATGTTCCACTATTCTGCAGGTTTTCTGAGGTCAGGGACCATATCTAACTTTATTCAGTATTAGCAGCACCCAGCACAGGGTTTAGAAAAAGACCCCAGATACTTAATAAACATTTGCAGAATGAATGAATGACTGGCTCGTAATAGAGGAAACAGCCTAAAGAAGGGTAAAATGTTTTACTAATTTTAGCTTTAAAATCTTTGTCTTTTTAGTCAGAATTAAAACTTCTATTTTTGCCCGAGGCCGAGAGGCAAGGGAGGGTTGTTTGTTATTTGTACCACAGAGATGGCTTATCGGAATTTGGGGCATAGGTCATGAGATTATCTTCACTGGAGATGGGCTAGACCAGAACCATTGGCTATCGTTAAAGAGCAATAGCCTGAAGCCGAAAACCCCTTTCTTTAAAAGCTCTATGTGTTTGCTTATAGTTTGAAAAATGATACTTTAAAATGAGATTATGACTTCTCCTCATTTACTACCAAATTAATAAACCTCCTTTTCTTTCTTCTCACACCACCTGTCCTCGTTTTTCTGATGTGGCCTCTGAGACAACTACTGAACTTCCGGTAACAAGCTGAGCTGAATAGCAGAACCATGGCCCTCCAAGAGCTCCTCACCTGCACAGAGTTAGCTGTGGAGTGTGTTGGTTACAGAAGGCCTCCTGAGGGGGAGAGTCAAGACTGTGATCTCAAAACTGGAGGGAGAAAGAAGGATATCTTTATATTCCCAGCTGGTGCAGTGAAGGTGGCCAGAGGCAACTGGTGAGCACCTTTGGTTTTCTGTGCATCGTGCCTTGAAATTCAGACCAGTGTGGCTTCCTTCTCCCCTAGGTGGGCAATTGATACATTCTGGGAGCCACAGAATCTTAGAATTGGAAGAAAACTTAAAAGTAATGTAACCCAGACCGTTACTCAATGTATTAATCTCCTCTGTAGCAGAAGCCTCCACTTGATCACATTCAGTGACAGGGACCACCCTTCCTCCTGAGTTAGGCTACTCCATTTCCAGGCAGCTATTTTGGTGGAAAGTGCTTTTTAATATTGAACTGCAATCTGCCTTTTTTTTTTTTTTTATCAGTAGCCCTGACCCTTGCTCTGCTTTCCTATACACAGAGAATACATCTGTGCTCTTTCTACAGTTAACAGCAACCCGAGGGTGCAGACATGTGTCCCTTCCTCCAAAGATTATTGACAGTAAATTACTAAGTTGGACACCTCATGAGTAGTTAATTTTTATTAAACCAATTATTTCACAGTTTCTTATTTCCTTACTGATTCAAATCAGCAAACTTTTTCTGTCATGGAAAGGCAAAGTCATATTTTATCCCTTAACTGCTTTTTAGGTATAAAAAAACAAAATCAGTTTTTGACTGAGATGTTCAGGAAAGGATCTGAAATGCATAGCTGGTCACGGGGACCCTGGGATGGAAAGTGGATGTGGAATGGATGATTGACATTGCCCAGGAAGAGGCACCTATATCAACATCTCAGAGTTGATATTTCATTATTTACAGAATATAAAGCTGGTACATTACAGTCCTAATAATAGCAGCTACAACAAAAGCTAACCTCTCCCAAGAGCTCACCATGCACCAGGTAGGGTTTCAAGAACTTTATTTATATTGCATTTTACAACAGTCCTATAGGGCAGACTCTACAATTGTCCCACTTCGCAGATGAGAAAACTGAGGCACAGAGATTCAGTGTCCTCAGTCTTGATTATTAGTTTCCTCTTTCTTCTTTATTTATTTATTTTCTATCTTTCTTGTCTTCCTCCTTCTCTCATAATTTGTGTGAATTCCTAAGCTTGTCAGGGGCAGAAAATGTACTATACTCAGTCTAACAGATCACACTGACCTTCAGCTAATGATGAAATTTCGGTCCCTGAGATATTCATTGAATCCCTGTGAGGGAGGGTTTGGTAGTTCTGTTTGATCGTTGAGAAAATAAAGGTTCACAGGAGTGAAGAGGTTTGTCCAGCACAGAAGTAAGCGATGAGAACTGGAATTCCAGCAAAAAACTTTCAGCCCTCATGCTGTTTCCATGGCACAACCAAACCTCTGTGAGGAAGGCAGGGTCCCACCCATGTGACCTGATCGCTCATTCATGCCTCACACCTGTTATTTCATTCCCTTTCTAAGGTGGCCAGCACAGGCATCCTTACCCTATTGTCCTAAGTGTGATGGGTGGGAGGCTTTGTACTACGGAAATTATGACCTGTTCAAGGACCAGCATGGCATTGAGGTCCCAGATGTGGCCATAGCGACCTCCAGCAGAGAGCTTTGTGCTGAGACATCTCTGGGCTCCTCTCTTCCAGAACTCCATCATCTCAGCTGTTTAGATCCTGATCCCCTCAGGTCCATTGTGCTGGGCTTGGCCTTATGGCTCTGCTGCTCCTCCCTGAACCCTACAGGACGCCCTTAAGCCAGGAGTGTCACACAGAGCAGAAGGGATGGCTCTGAGGTCATGGTGAGGAAGCTGAGACATCCCCACTCCATGTTCCTCTTTTACCCCCAATTCAAACAAAACTGATGTAGTGCCCTGTGCTTTTAAACTGCTCAGAGTTAAGATAAAGCCTTTCTCAAAGATTCATTTGATTTCTCATTCATTTATTCATTCATTCAGCTGACAGGTATGAAGTGTGAGCTAGACTGCCAGGCACTCTCAGACGCTGAGGAATAATCAGTGAACAAAACCAAGTCCAGTCCTCGTGGAGGCTCTGTGCAGAGAGGGTTACAGACCAAAGACACATACAGAAGGGAAAACAAGGCAGGAGACAGGGATAGAACGGGACAATGATGGTATTTTTGAAAGGGTGATGAAAGGAGGCTCCTGTGAGGAGGTTACATTTGACCAAAGAACTAAATACAGTGAGTGGCCAGCCATGGAACTAGATGAGGACCGTTCCTGCTCTAACGTGGGACCACTTGACCAGAGGTCAGAAGGCTATGGCTGAAGGTAGATGGGACTCGGGGGATGACTTGAAATGCAGGTTGGATGCTGGATGTAGCTGTAGTGACCGGTTCCTATAAAGAAATCGGGTCCTTTTCAAAACCTGAGGCAGAGTCCAAAGATATGGCTCAGGAATCTGGTGGGGACATGGGTGTCCCTGTGGCTTGGAAGCAGCCTGAAATCAGATCCAGGTCCTGTGGCCCCAAGCCAGTCGCTACAGCAGGCTTGTCGGAGGAAACAAAGGGCCTCTTCTCCAGCAGGACTGTACCCGGGGTCTGGGGATACCTGCTGTCGCTGCTAGTGCAGAACCCAGGAGTGAGAGGAAGGGGGTCTCCTGGGATCTCAAGGCACATTCTGGCCCAAAGTGACAAAAGAAATCAGGGCTGGGAGGGGATAGGAGAGGAGGAGTATCACTGCCCAGGATCACTGCGCCTGGAATTCTAGCCCAATCCCTGTGCTTCTGACTCGATACCTTCTCCCTTCCAGTCTGTGCTGGCTTTCCAGGCAGGCCTATTTGTAATTTCTTCACTTTCCCAATTCAGAGGGGCTTGACAGATGTGGAACTCATGTGCCCCAATTCCTTCTAGAAGCCCAAGGGCAAAAACGGAAGCCCTAGTTATGCTCCTGAGGCCCGGGCGGGCCACTGTGGCCAGCTCATCCTGCTGAACTGTTGTCAGGAAGGCCAAGAGGGACTGAGGAATTAGGCTGCTTTGCACGCCGGACTCCGAGTCATACCTAGCACCCCTGCTCCTGTTACGGAAACTATTGCAGTGATACTTTACCATTTGCAGAGGCTTTGAAAACAAAACTGATATAATCACAAACAAAAACTGATAGAGTCACAAGGTTGCACAACTATCACTACCAATTCCCGAATATTGTCGCCGCCCCCAGAAGAAAGCCGGTATGTACCCCTAGTGACCATTCCCCATTCTCCCTTGTTCTCATCCCCCGGCAACTGCTAATCTACTTTGTCTCTAGGGATTTGCTGATTCTGGACATTTCAAATAAATGGACTCACACAATGTGTGATCTTTCCTGTCTTGCTTGCAGTATGAATCATTCCTTTCTATGGCTGAATAACGTTCCATCCTGTGGCTATACCCTATTTTGTTTATCAGTTTGTCGGCTGATGTATATCAGTTTACCTTTCTTGAGTGGGCTATCATGCATGATGTTGCTCTAAACATCTGTGTCCCAGTTTTTGCGTAGGCATGTATTTTCAATTCTCCTGTGTGCAGTTGCCAGGTCACAGGCTAACTATGTGTTTAACTTTTTGAGAAACTCACCAACTGTTTTGCATAATGGCTTGCCCCTTTACATTTCCACCAGCGATGCCCGAAGGTTCCAATTTCTCCACACCCTCACCAATATTTCCCATTGTCTGTCTTTCTGATTATAACTATCCTGGTGGGTGTGAAGTGGTATCTGAGTGATTTTGATTTGCATGATGAATGACGTTAATGATTAATGAACATCCTGTTATTTGCTCATTGGCCATCTGTATGTCTTTTTTTTTTTTTTTGGATAAATATCTATTCAAATTCTTTGCTCATTGTTTAATTGGGTTTTGTCTTTTTATATTACCTGGTAAGAGTTCTTTATATATTCTGGATATCCAGATATAGAACCACATATAGTAGAATCTCTATAAGAGATGTCCAGCCAAGGAGCTATAACAAACTGGTTAACATACAGAGATGGTCAACATAAGGAATTAGACCATGTGGTACATGTCTAGTCTATGAAAATTAGATCAGCTTAAGGAGGTGGTCAGTGTAAGGAGGTGGTCAACTATGGAGGTTCTACTATATAGGATTTGTAAATGTTTTCACCTATTCCATGAGTTGTCTTTAGTTTCTTGATAGTGTACCCTGGAACACAATTTTTTAAAAATTTTGATCAAGTCCAATTTATCTATATTTTTTTCTTTTGGTGTTTGTGTTTTTTGGTGTCATATCTAAGAAACATTGCCTAATTCAAGGTCATGAAGATTTGCATGTTTTTTCCTAAGAGTTTTGTAGGTTTAGCTCATACATTTATACCTTTGATTTACTTTGAGTCAATTTTTATATACAGTGTGAGGTAGGAGTCCAAATTCTTTTGCATGTGGATATTCAGTTGTCCCAGCATCATTTATTAGAAAGACCATTTCCTCCCCATCGAGTTGTATTGACACCCTTGTCAAAATTCAATTGACGCATTGGAGGGATCGCTTCTATGGTTTATCTTACAAGGGTACAAGCGAATCTTTCTAAGAGTAGAATATGAACATCTTAACACAATAACTAAGAAAATGACATAAAGGCTATGTTAATCAGTTTAATGAAAATATTTCAAATTATATATGAAAACACTATACTGTACCCCATGATTGCACTAAAGTACACAGCTATCATTTAATTAAAAAAAGAAAGAAAGAAAGAAAGAAAGTTCTCTCTATGGGGAAGGAACACTTACCAGATGCTGAATCTGCCAACACCTTGATCTTGAACTTCTCAGCCTCCATAACTGTGAACAATAAATGTCTGTTGTTTATAAATTAAAAAAAAATTCAATTGACACACATGCATTTTTAAAGATGTTGGTTCCTCACTTTACTGTGAATTAACTAGTAGGGATCACAATTATTCTATGGCTTCACATAGTCTGCACATAGCACAGACCCTGGCACAGAGTAGGGGCCTCATGAGTCTTGACTTCAGTCTAACTGAATAAACCTTCATAGGCCCCTTCAAACACTCTTTGAGCTCCCCCTGTGCTCAGGGAGCTGGAGAGAAGTGATGTTTCTCTCTGGCCCTGCTCTGCAACTGGCCCTGTTGCCCATGACTGTGTCTACCAACCACATTTCTGATTTTTTGTCTCATAGTTGTAATTCCACGTCTGCCTCCTGAGGACTCAGCAAGCAGACAAGTCTTAGCTCCTCTTTAGACCTGAGGAATTTCCTCTGTAGCTGTGATCCACATCCTTGGTAAGGACGCACAATGCTTCAGGCTGGTGTGTACATGTCTCTGTGGGTTCCCGCGCTGGCCTTTTATGCGCAACTTTGTATGTACACAGGTGCTTCCTGGCGTTCCCAGACCTCACCTGGACAACACAATGCAGCCACGTTAAGGATACGCTCTCGCTTGGGGAAGTAAAACAGGCTGGCACTTCCACTCCCCAGAATGAGGGCTTTCATCCCCGTGTGGTCCTTTCTAACCCCCACAGCATGCAGACATGTTTTCTTGCATTTGTCAGCACAGTGCAAATATGATTCTGTGGCTTGATATTTTACATGATTGTCATAAATATTTTCCATGTCTCTACATGGTCCTCATTTATAAGACTTCGCTGTGTTAACATACCAGTCCCTGCTTGTTAAACATTTAGGCTCCCCTTGACCTCTAAGCTTTTAAGCAATGCATTTTAAAAAGCAGAAGTAAAAACATACCCAGAACCACCACTGCTATTCAGATACCCACTGCAAGGCTTGGTGGTTTACAGGCTGAATAAGCCTTACGTGGCTGGAGCTTGGCTAAATAGATTCAAAGAAGGAAATGTATGAAAACTCATCGAAGACCTTGCTGTCCCCATGAAACATGAGATCGAGCCGTTTGCTTGTGCAGCTAAACTCTCCCAACTCCTCGTCATGCAGTCAGAGTCATTAGTAGTTGTTAATGAATCCTGAGACTCTGAGCTGCCTGGGGACAGGGGAAGAAGCAACTGGATGGGAGAGTGGGAGAAGCAAGCCAGCCACACTCCCTGTGGGGAGGGAAGCTTTGCCAACAATTTTGCTTGAAACAATCACTGGATGCTTTGAAGAAAGCCGGCGAATCTAGTCATATCTTGTATTGGGGATTATCAACCCACCCTGTGTATGGAAGGCTGGACCAGGTCCTGGAGAAATGCGACCAGAAGGAAGAATACACCCCCCTGCTTCCAGGACATTCTTCTGCACTCAGAGAGAAAGAAGGCTTGGCCTAACAGAGACCCTCCCTTCTTGCACATGCCCGTGTTCCCCAAGACTTCTTTATCTGCCCTCCCCACGTCCTGCTAAGCTCTCTTTCTGAGCTGGGGCTGTAGGGAAGCTAGGGCTGCCGGGGAACAACCATTGTGCCCCCCTGCAATTAAACAAGAATGCTCCGACTTGACAGTTCCACTGTGAAAGTTTTCAAATAGTGTTTGGAATGTTTACATAATTGTTCAAAAGAGGCTTTTTCAATGTACCTGTTTACACTCTTTCCTTTTGGAAATTCTTTCAGCAATCAGGCCGTGGAGGGCTCTCAGCCTGCACTTGCCGCCCCTTGATTGCTGAGGGAGGAGAGAAAGGCCCGTCAGTGCATCGCTGGGATAACATTCCCTAACAAACTCCCTCTAATGAGGGGGCCCCTGCTTTTGCGGCAGAGGCGGCGGGTGGAGGGGGGCGCTGAGAGCTGAGGGGAAGGCCTGGGGGGGCGCACTGGAGGCCTCGGTTTTGTTGTGGCGCTTCTGGGTAGAGGGAGCCCAGACCCCGCGTCTTTGTGTGCAAATTTCCCACGGGGCCAAGCAACTTTCCACAATGTAATTAAGTGGCTTTAGAGCCCGGAGTTGGCCTAACAAGCTTCTGTTCATGAATGAAAGATTTGTCCCCAGCAGCGGGGACAGGCTGGAAACAAAGTGGGCAGCAGATACGGCTGGCTCCGGCCGCTCTCGCCGCGCCCACCCGCCCGCGGCGCGCTGGGGAAGGCGGCTGCGGGGGCTGGCGACAGTCCTTCTGGGACGCGTCTCACCTAGCTCCCAGCAAATATGCCATCCATATGCCCAGGATCACAACCGAATCAGCTCCATCAGGCCTGGCAAAGAGGCATTTACATTGCTAATATTGTACTGGGGCGCGATGACAGACCTGGCAAGGATCAACTCTATAGGTTCCACAGAGACCAACCTGGGGTGGAGGGAGGGACAGGTTCGGAAAGAGCGGAAGTGGGAAGCCCTCGAACCGGCTGCTAAGAGACACAAGAAGGAGAGATTCTCTCTCCGTAGAGAGACATCAGCAGAAACTTGGGGGGAAAGGCACCAGGATGGAAGCGCTGGGGCAGGTGGGCCCCTAGAGCCCCCTTCTCATCCATTATTTCTGAAAAGGGGCCAGCTGGAGTTTCCACAAAGGCTGCTTTGCTCAAGAGAAGCATCCCCCTTACCTTTGAACAAGACAGGTTTTCTAGAAAGACAAAAAATTAGAGAGCAGCCTGGTTGG
This sequence comes from Galagoides demidoff, assembly GCA_963574575.1. Classification (NCBI taxonomy): domain Eukaryota; kingdom Metazoa; phylum Chordata; class Mammalia; order Primates; family Galagidae; genus Galagoides; species Galagoides demidoff. The sequence continues at coordinate 2,965 of CAUYQV010039396.1, read as the reverse complement.
AAGAAGGGAGGGCGGACTGCAGCTGTGAAATTATTCCTGAGCTGTGGCAGTGGAGAGTCCCTGCCCCTGGTGATCTGTCCAGTAGACTGGGGATGGGTGGTCTTTGTAGCCTCTTTCCAGTGGAGGGCTCAATTAATGTTTTCCTCTCACTGTATTTTTAGAAAAAATTATGATGGCAGTTGTTAGGTCTCAGGCAGGCAGGCAGGCAGCACATTCCATTACAAAGTTAGCATGAAATCAATATGTAAATAACCCTTTCTAACTGGCAGCTATTTTTGAAGGCAGAACGCACCTGATGCTGCAGGTTCCTTCTAGCTCACTTTAAATACCTCTCTGTCCTCTGAGGCTGTGGATGTGCTCACGTTCAGAAGTGCCTTCCCTCCTTCCCACTTGATTTTTGCATCATCCTGGATAGCGGTAATGCCACCACTAGCTTTGTCCTCAAACCTCCTCCATCATTTAAAAATCAGATTGACAAGACCTGCTCCAGGCTTAGTTAGTTTCCCTTCGGCATGGTCATTTTTCAAAAGCACAGGGTTGTTCCAGAAAGGGTAAGGGCAGCAGAAGCCTTGACTGTCAGCGGGAGGAATGAAAGGAGAGAGAAAGCCCGAGAGGCTGAGATCAGGGTTGAATCAGAAATTCAGACAGTCACTGCCAAAATGCATAGAAGTCATTGCCAGGACAGAAAAGGTCAGAGGCTACCAGCTGTGAGAAGAACCAGGTTAGAATCAGGACTGCGGCTCAATGGGAGAAACCGAGTCTCAAGCTATCCTGAGTGAGTGGGGGTCTAAGACCAAAGGCCTTTGACTAATCCCTCCACAGTAGTGACAGTTTTCACTGTTGCTTAATTTTAAACTAGCTGTGCTATGTGCATCTGCATTAAGACAGAGATACTTCTAGAATGTTCTATGTCAGCATAAATCGTGCCAATAGGCCTAGTGTGGTTTGCGTGCGTGTGTATTTATTTTCTGAATTTAAGGAGGATGAAGTCCAAGATAGGGCCTGATAATAAAGATTGCTACAGTTACTATCTAAGAGTTTGTATGTTCTTAAATAGTTCTGGAGTCATTTTTTTTATAATTGAGCTGAAATTTTGTTTTCTATCACTTAGATCTTATGGATTTACACCAGCAGCAAGGCTTCCTCTTCATAGAGCAGACCTCAAGACAGGTAAGTCTCACTCAGAGATGTCTCTCCTCCAAACTAAATACTTCCCCTTCTTTACTGATCAGAGTCCCCTTCCCCAAGTAGACCCCCTGGGTCCCTTTGTTGCCTCTGTATTCTTGCCTTTTAGTGAGGTTCTGAAAGGAACCAGGGTCACATGGTACCCTTGGGACTTTTTTCTGTGGTCTAACTACAAAAGGACTGTCTCCCTGCAAGAGAAGATGCATTTGGGGGTCAGGTTTTAACTTTTAGAGGTGTGGTTTTTATTGTGTAAGGATGGTCGAGTGAGCTAGAAATTGGACTTGTTCTCAAAGAAGGCAGAGAGCTACGATCACTAGGGATGGGAGATAATACAAGAAAGTTATATTTCAGCTTAAAGAAGGCATGAAGAAGAATTTTCTAAGAAGAAGTGACATGCCTGGAGAGGCAGTGGACATCCTACAACCTGGAGGTGTTTCAGAAAAGGTGGAGGATTGTAGCGCAGCCACCCACTGAGCAGAGGGCCCCCCCCAGCTGGCTGCTCAGGTGCCTCCTGACTCTGGATCCTGCTCATTTATTCACTTGCACTTTGACCTTTGCAGACTAGATGTAAAGTGCCTCTCTAAGCTCGGAGGGGATCCGCACCGGATAAAGATAATGGGAAAAGAAACTAATTTTCTTTTTTTTAGACTGGGGTAAAATACACAAAACAAAATTTATCATCCTAACCTTTTAAAGTACAGGGTTCAGTGTTCACTTGGTTGTAAAACCATCACCACCATCTATCCACAGAGCTCTTTCGACTTGCAAAACTGAAACTCTGTAGCCATTGAACCACTTGTCCTTTCCTCCAGCTCCCAGACTCTGGCATCACCATTCTACTTTCTATCTCTGTAAATTAAGCTACTCTAGGTGCCTTGCGTAAGTGAAATCATGTAGTATTTGTCCTTTCCCGACTGCCTTATTTCCCTTGGTATAAGGTCCTCACAGTTCATCTATCTTGTAGCATATGTCAGAATTTCCTTCCTTCTTCAGACCAAATAATGTTCTATTGTGCCCATTCTATACCACGTTTTGTTTATCCATTCTTCTGTGGATAGACACGGTACTTTCACCTGTTAGCTAGCAGGAATAATGCGCTATGAATTCGGATGTACAATTATCTCTGCAAGATCTTGCTTTCGATTCTTTTGGGTAGATACTCAGAAGCTAGATCATATGACAATGCCATGTTTAATTTTTTGAGGAACCACTATCTTGTTTCCTAAAGCAGCTGCATCATTTTACATTCCCACCATCAATGCATCATTTCTTCACATCACCACCAACACTCGTTGTTTTCTGGGTTTTGTACTAGCTATTCTAATAGGTATGAGGTGGTATCTCCCTGTGGGTTCTGGTCTGCATTTCCCTGAGGATGAGTGATGTTGAACATCCTATCATGTGCTTCTTGGCTATTTGTTTATTTTCTTTAGAGAAATATTTACTTAAGTCTTTTACCCACATTTCAATCAGGTTCGTTTTGTTGTTGTTGTTGTTGTTGAGTAATAAGAGTTCTTTATGTATTCTGGATATTAACCTCCTATCAGATGTATAATTTGCAAATATCTTTTTCCTATTCTGTGGATTGCCTCTTCACTTTGTTGCTTGTATCTTTTCATGCACAGAAGTTTTAAATCTTTTTTTTTTTTTTTGAGACGGAACCTCAAGCTATCCCCCTGGGTAGAGTGCCATGGCATCACAGCTCATAGCAACCTCCAACTCCTGGGCTCAAGCAAGTCTCCTGCCTCAGCCTCCCAAGTAGCTGGGACCACAGGCGCCC
>CAUYQV010039395.1:0-12502 GCA_963574575.1 Galagoides demidoff | reverse complement strand
TACATACTTAATTGGTTGAGTAAATGAAATGTAGCAAGCAAGAATAATAGAAATAAAGTTTTAATTTTTTTTTTATCTGCTTTGCTTTGTACTCTTAGAATGGACATACTTCAGGTGATTTAAGCTTTCTTCCATTGTAATGGACCCTATGGTTATCTCTATGTAAAAGCACCGAGATTAAAGTAAGTAATGATTTGATTTCTTTTCCTGGTTTCAGTATTTTATATCTTAATATCATTCACTGCATTATTAAAAAGTATGAAATATAGTTAAATAATTCAATCATAGCTCAATGGTACATGTGGAATATATAACATGTCAATTAATGCACATATGAAAAATGGAGGATAATTAAGAAAATTATACATTGATATTCTAAATAATTCTCTATACGGATATAGAGGCTCTTTTTGAACCTTTATAAATGATAGCATTTTAAAATTAGCATATTGTGATTGAATGAATTAATCAATAAACAAATGTAGGTGACAATCCTGGATCTGTGATGACGACTCGTGGCATATGAGTCACAGACGATGAATACATGTCTGAAACTCTGAGGTCCAATGTGAAATATACATAGTTCATATCCTCCATCTGACATGGTCTTATAAACAAATGTCAGAAATATAAAAAGATTTTGGTTTTAACCTTTGTTCATCCATTTTCATTCTATACATAGAAAAATCTCACTTTTTAAAAATCATTTCCTCTGCTTTATATTTCTCAGAATGGACCCTCTCAAACTGATTTTATAATTCTTCCCTCATCACAAGCTTTTTGGTTTCATCTCTGTGATAGGAGCTTAGCGAACAAAGTGAGTAATAGCTTAAGTTCTTATCTTGTTCTGGGTGGTTTGTTTAAGGATAGTCACTATATTATTAATAAGTGTGAAATAAATTCAAAGTAATTCAAATAATTACTATTATAGCCTAGTAATAAACATGAAGTTAATGTGAAGTATTATATTGTTTAATGTATATGGGAAATATTAAAGATAATTAATGAAAGAGATATATTAATGGAGAATGATTCAAAGTACATATTATGGATATCAAGTCTCTTGGGTTTTTGTGAATCATGGAGCTTTTAAAGTATAATTACTGAATTAATCAATAAATAATTTAGAAATTTATGCAAGAAAAGTAGGCCTTTTCTGGACCAATGATGATGATTGCCAGTGTATGATTCTTTGATGAATAATATGTGTTTGGAAGTCTGAGGTCCAACACGAAAGAAAATTGGGTTTTCTTTTCATGTACTTTCATTCTATTATTGTAATCACATCAATAAAAGAATCAATGGACAGTATATAAGTAAATCCAGATAAAATAGGTGAAGCTTTCTCTAAAAGTAGAAATATGTAGCAAAGCAAGAAATACTATTAATATATGTTGTAAATGTGAAATCCAGTGAGGAATTAATGGCACATTACCTTAGTAGCTAATGATGATATAGATAGTATAAATTATAGGTACCTTTCCTGTTCTGGGTCTATGGCAAGTTGATGTTCTGTTTCTTAAAAGAAAATGAAACTTAGAGTACAGATTTATGATTGCTTAAATGACTACTTAAATTATAGATGTAGCAGGGAACAATATTCATGGGTCTCAAATTTTATTTATTTATTTATTTTTTGCAGTTTTTGGCCAGGGCCGGGGGCTGGGTTTAAACCCACCACCTCTGATATATGGGGCCAGTACCCTACTCCTTTCAGCTACAGGCGCTGTTCAGGTCTCAAATTTTTTTTTATCCCGATCCTTCTTTTTATACCTCAGAATAAGACTCATTCAAGTTGTCTTAAGCATTCTCCCAGGGTGACATGCTATATGGTTCTATCTGCGCATTAGGAACTTGGAGATGATTGTGAGTAATATTTTTATCTTGGCTTAAGTGGTTTGTATATGGGTATTTGCTGCCGTATTAAAAATTGTGTAATTTTAGAAGGCCAATTGCAGCTGAGAAACAAACATGGGGATCAATAAGAAGTATTCTATTGATTAATTCAATAGAATAAATTAATTGAGAATTACTTAATTCCCAATTTGTGAAAAATTAGGAATATTTAGTAAAGGAGATAGAATGATCTGAGAATGATTCTATACACTTATTCAGGATATCAAGCCTCTTTTTCAGGTTTCTTGCATCATAACACTTTAAATTTATGATTATTAAATTACCAAATGAATTAATGATGTAGAAATGAGTGAAGAAAAAGTGGACTATTCTTGGACCGATGATGATGACTGGTGGTATATGAGTTAAAGGTGATAAATAATGTGCCTTGAACTCTGAGGTCCAATACAAAAGGAATCTTCAGTGTAACCTGGTTTCTTGTATCCTTAATGAATCCCCATCAATTAAAAAAAATAAATAAATAAAAAGTAAAAAAAACAAAACAAAACAAAAGGAATCTTGTCCATTTCTCCCTTTGAAGAGGTACTATTTACAGATGTCCCAAGTATACAAAATTTGGTTTTTGTTCTATAACATGTACATAACATGTGCAAAGTTGTTATTTTAGAATATGAAATAAATACATTTTAAATAGTGATTACTTAGATGAAGAGTGAGGATCTTTAGGGTAGTGTCTCAGTTTTTTTAATCAAATGTTTTGCTTTGTACTTCTCAGAATGGACCCACCTGAGTTGATTTAAGAAGCTCTTCCATGGCTATGTGCTCTAGGGTTACATCTGTGTCATTGGTCACACTGACCAGTGTGAGTATGTACATTTCCTCTGTTTGAACTTTTCAATAAATTAATGTCCAGAATGTAGAAGGATCTTATTCTTGGCTTTTGTGTTCATGAATTCTTAAAAATAACATTATAAAGTATAAATGGTAGAATAAATAAATTTATAATGAATAAACATCAAGTTGGTAAAGCATGGTCATTGTTAAAGTCTGCAGTAAGGAAAACTCATTAATAGAAGTGGAATAAATATATTTTGTCTTAGATGAAAGGTGATAATAAAATGTAATACATAATAGCTTTTGATGAGTTTCATATTTTGTGTTTGATTTATTAAGAGGAAAATAAGCAAATATTAACATAAAAGTTATATGTAGGTCACAACAAAGGTTTTGAGATAGAATGTGTTATGATCCATTATTTCACTTCCAAGAATAAATGTCAACAGTCAGTAGCATCCTTTCTGATTTAACTGTGCAAGTTTCAAGTTGCTCTGCTTATCAGTATTGCAAGGAGGGCTTTGTTTGTTTTCATCCACTTGGATTTTACATTTCTTGTTACATACCTTAAAATTTTTGTAATGACCCATGTAAAAACCTGAATGACTATATGAAGGGATAGAGAAATCTATGGCTCAGTGGAGAGAAGGTCTCAATTTTTTAATCATTTACTGTGCTATACACTCCTTAGCATGGACATGCTCTTGCTGATTTAATCCCTGATTATTAGTTTGCATCTGTGTGTTAGATGCATAGAGACCAATGTGAGCAATAGTCAAAGTTGTCTTGGTTTGGGTGATTCAAAGTGTGTCAATCGTATTAGATACGTACAAAGTATTATGTTGATTAATACATAATATAAATACAATAATAGAAATTCAATTCAAGAAAGGTATTTAGACACTTGGTAAATGGCAGTGTAGTTGAATGTTATGGATAATGAAAAACTATTCTTTTTGTGGTTTATGTATATTTTATTAACAAATTAATCAATAAACAAGCATAGGCCAGGTGTGGTGGCTCATGCCTATAATCCTAGCACTCTGGGAGGCCGAGTTGGGTGGATTGCCCTGAACTCAGTAGTTCAAGACCAGCCTGAGCTAGAGTAAGACTCTGTCTCTACCAAAAAAAAAAAAAAAAAAAAAAAGCCAGGCATTGTGGTGGGTGCCTGTAATTACAGCTAGTGGGGAGGCTGAGGCAAGAGAATCACTTGAGCCCAAGAGTTGGAGGTTGCTGTGAGCTATGATGCCATGGCAGTCTACCGAGGGCCACAAAGTAACACTCTGTTTAAATAAATAAATAAAATTTAGAAAAAATAAAATTAAAAGAAACTTTAAACTAAAACAATTGAAAGCAAAATAAAAAAAAAAAGTATAGATAAGAAAGAAGAGAAAAAAGCTCAGTCCTGGACCAGTGATGACAACTGGTGTATATTATTGTTGTATATGATGAGTAGTACATGTACAACCTTTGAGCTCCAACACAAATAGAATCTAGTGTTTTCCCATGGTTAAGGGATATAGTAGACAGATACCAGTAACATTGTAAAAGTATCAATGGCAGGATAACAAAATAAATGTACAGTTGTGTAAAACTGAAGAGGGTAAAGCATTGCTCATTACTAAAGTATGTAGCAAGGAAAAATACCAATGTACATTTTCATATGGATACCAAATGGATCAAGTATATCAGTAAAGTTGATATAGATAATAATTACTAATAATTAATAGCAATTGCTGTATGTTGGTTATAATTTTAAAGTTTATTTTATAAGAAGAAAAGTAAATATTACCATAAATTAGTGAAAATCCAAATGAATAGGTAAATAAAATATAGAAATTATGGGCCAGTTAACAAAATACCTCATCATCTGTGCTTGGTAGTGTTCAAAACAGAGCCTTTGAGGTGATTTAAGCATCCTTGTCATGATCAAGTTTCTTATGTTACTACTTTGTTCAGAAAGAGACCAATGTCCTTATCTTGGTTTTAATCATTTGTTTGAAGGTATCCAGTGTAGCATTAAAACTTATTGATTAAATAGTTACATGTATCTATGGCCCCATAATAAGACTGAAAAGAAATAATTATGTTGATCAAACAATATTATACAACATTGACAATGCTTAATGACAAAGATATAATGTATACAGGAAATTATTGTGTTGATGGATAGTAGTGATACTCAGGGATTTTATTCTTGCATTTTTATGACTCATGTTTTATTTTATTACTTTCAGTGAAGTAATGATCCAGCCTTTTACAAATGTAAAAATGAATGAAGAAAAACTCAGCCAATGATTTCACATGGGCCAATGATTCCCACTGGTGGCATATGAGTCATAAGCTATGAGTAATATGTGTGGGGCTCACAGTAGCAACACAACATAATTAGTCTATTCCTTCTGTTTGCAAGAATCCTAAAGACAGATGTTTGGAATCCACAAAGATATTGTTCATGGATTTAGATTTATTAGTATTAATGGATCAATGACAAAACCATTAAAGAAATATTAGTAAATAGATATTGTCAGACTATGAACATATGAAAGAGGCAAGAAATATTAATACAAATAGAGAAAACTGATGCCCATTAAGAAAATAATTGGATCAAAGATCCTCTGACTTAGGATCATATTGACAATGATAGTAAGAATCAGTTTTATTGTTCTGAATCAGTTCCAAGTTTGAGGTTATCCCTTTGTTAGGAGAGAAACTATACACTTTATGAAAAAACATAAAGTACTTGAATGATTAAGTAAATGCAATCTGGGAAGCAAGAATCCTAGAGGATGAGGTTTCCAATTTTTTTCTCACTTACTCTGCTCTCTTCTCAGAATGTTTGCATTCCAGCTGATTGAGGCACTCCTCCATGGGCATGTGCTCCATGGTTAAACCTGTTTGTTAGCAGCATAGAGACCAATGTGAGTAATAGTTAAAATTGCTATCTTAGTGTGGGCAGTTATTTAAAAATTATTCAATGTGTTACTCAAAAGCACGTAATATAATCAATGATGACCAACTGTATTCTAGCAATGAATATGGGAGAATATGAAGGTTTATCTTGATAATGAACATATGAAAAACTGAGAATAGTTAATGAAACAGGCACATTAATGTTAGAATGATTCTATGTAGAGATTAGGAGTATTATGTCTCTTCTTTGGATCTTATGGAACAGTTTTTCAAATTGTTATTGATGAATTAATAAACTAATCATAAACAATATGAAAGTGACTGGAGAAAAAGAGGGCCAATCCTGGATCGATGATGACTACTGGTGGCAGGCATATGAGTGTTACACGATGAATATGTGTCTGGAACTCTGAGGTCCATCACAAAAGAAATCTGGCCCATTCTCTCTGTTGGGAAGATCCTATAGACCAATGTCAGGAAATACAATGTATTTGTTTTGGTCTTCATGTTCATGTATTTTCATTCCATTTTTATAGCTTCATTAATGTAAGAATCAATAAACAAATATTAAAATAAATATATTTATTTGAGTGAAGCATTGTCCAATTAAAAAAATGTGATGAGGCAAGACATATTATATGTATTGAAAATAGTAAAGTCCAAAGAAAAATAAATGGTCCATGCCTGTCACATCTTTTGCAAATGATAGTATAGGCAGTATAATTATAGATAATGTTCATGATCTGGGTCAGTAGCAATTTCAAAATTGTTCATTTACTTAAAATAAGATGAAAGAAATATACTTTAATGATAGCCTAAATGACTAATTAAAAAAACATGAAAATTAAGGATGAATGGTTATAATATCTCAAATTTGTTATCTTCTTTGCTCTATTCTCCTCAGAATGGATGTACTTGTTCTGGCTTGAGGATTCATCCAGGGTAATGTGCTTTTTTATTGCACCATACTTTAGAAGACAGATTGCAGACCAATGTGTGCAGTAGTCAACTCCTTATCTTGATTTGGGTGGTCTATTTAAGAGTATTAAATCTGTTATTGAAAGTAAATATATTGTCAAAAATGACCAACATTATCCCAATAATAGATGCTAGAGTAATTATGAAGTATTATATTGATAATCCATTTTTTAGAAACTGAGGATATTTGACAAAAACGATATATCAATGTTAGAATGAGTCCATGTACAGATGAGGATAATCAAGGCTCTTAGAGTTTTCTTTAATCTTAGGCTTTGAAATTATTGTTAGTAAATTAATGACTTAATTGGCAATCTAGAAATGAATGAGAAAAGAAGGACCAGTCTTGGATGGATGATGAATACTCATGTCATATATGTCAAATATGATGAATATGTGTCTGGAGCTCTGAGATTTGTCACAGAAGATAACTGCCCCATTCCCTCTATTTCAAGTGATCCTATATAGACCAAGGTCAGAAACATAGAATGAAGTTGTTTTTGGTGTTGGTGTTCATGCATTTACATTTTATTTTTATAATTGGGGCAAGGCAAGAATCTTTAAACATATAAATGAATAAAGATAAAATGGATGAGCAATTGTACAATTATAAAAATATGCAGTGAGGAAAGAAGTACTACTCACATATATTAAAATCAGTGAAGTCCAAAGAGATCTTTTATAAATTATAGATCAAATTCTTAGTCATTTGTAAGATCAAGATCCTAAGAAAATGAAATAAATATTAGTCCACATAATGATGGCCTAAAGAAAAGTTAAAAAGCCAAGATCATTAGTGAGAATGTCTCAATGTCATTAACTTTTTAGCTCTGTACTCTTCTGTAGATGATATGTGCTGATTTGAGGATTTCACAGTCATATGCCCCATTTGCATCATATACGGGAGTATGCAGACCAATGTGAGTAGTCCAAGTTCTCGTCTTAGTTTGGGTGTTTTTTTTTTTTAAAGGTATAATATAAAACAAAGGTGGCCAACTATATCCCAGAGATAGATTTAGGAGAGATATTAAGTGCTATATTGGTAATATGTGAAAAACTGAAGATTACTTAATGAAGTAAATATTAATGCATCAATATTAGAATGATTCTGCAGGCAGATTAGGAATATCACTGTTGTTCTTGGTCTTTTGTGAAACAAATGTTTTTAGAATTATCATCAGTGAGCTAATAAAGTATTTAATAGGTAAAGTAAAAACTAATGGAGAAATGTGGGATGAATTGTGGATCGCTGATGACTTCTGGTGGCGTATGAGTCTTGTACGATGAATACGTCTGGAACTCTGAGGTCCATTACAGAAGAAATCTGGCCTATTCTCTGTGTTTGACATGATATAGAAAGATTTTAGAAACATAGAATGTATTTGTTTTTCCTGTGTAATTATATATTTATATTTTATTTATTTTTATAATTGGATTAATATGGAAATCTATAAACAAATATATAAATAATTGAAGAGAAAGTGGTTGAAATATTGTCCAGTTATAAAAATATCTGGTGAGGCAGGATATACTATTAATATATATTAAAAACAGAGAAGTTCAGAGAGAAATGATACATAGTTCAAATTCTGGGTCTGTGACAAGGTAGAAAAAGAAGATCATTACGAGGAATTCCTCAATTTTGTTATCATCTTCTCTGCTTTATACTCCCTAGGATGGACATACTTGGGCTGACTTAAGGATGTCTTGGTGGTCATTTGCTGTGCCTAGCACCATGCTTAGGAAGGAGCATGTATTACTATGTGAGTAATAGTCAGAAGTCCTTATCTTGCTTTGGGTGTTTTATCTGAGAGGATTCACTGTCTTATAAAAAGACATTGATTAAAGATGGCAAACTGTATTCCAATGGCAGATATTGCAGTAATATGAAGTATTACATTAATAATGCATACATGAAAATCTGAGGCTGATTAATCGATGCAATCTATATATCTATGCTAGAATGATTTTTGTTTAGAGAGCAGGAGTATTAAAGCTATTTATAGGATTTAAAATTATTAGTAGTAAAGTAATAAATTAATCAATAGATGAAGTATCATTGAATGGAAACTGGTCAGTCTTGGATCGATGATGACTACTGGTGGCGTATTAGTCTTGTACTATGAATACGTCCGAAGTCTGAGGTCCGTCACAGAAGTTATCTGGCCCTTTGCATCTGTTTCAAGTGATTCTAGAGACAGGTTTTGGAAATGTAGAATGTATTTTTATAATTGGCCAATGTGAAAGTCAGTGAAAATGTGTATGTAAATAGAGATGAAAAAGTTTAAGCACTGTCCAAATTTAAAAATTGGTAGTGATTGTAAAGAAATATTCTTAATATTTATTGAAATAAGTAAGTCCACAGAGAGATACGTGGTACATGACTATGATTTCTGTGGCTAATGATGGTTGTAGACAGTATAAAGTATAGACAATGCTGAATTTCTAGGGCAATGGCAAGTTTTAAATTAATCATTTCTTTAGATAAAATAAATGAAATATAATTGAAATATGGATTACTAATGATAAGTGGAAAGCAAGGATCAGTGGTGATATTATCTCACTTTTGTTATCATCTTCTCTGCTTTATATTCCTTAGAATATCTGTACTTTGCTGATTCATGGGTTCCTCCAAGGTCACGTACTATATTTGCACCATGCTTAGGAAGGAGCCTACAGACCTACGTGAGTAATAGTCAAAGTCCTTATCTTGTTTTGTTTACAAGGATTCAGTGTCTTACAAAAAGGCACATATTATAATTAAAGATGGCAAACTCAAGAATAAACATAGTAGTACGGTGAGGTATTATTGAAAATGCATATGTGAAAAACTGAGGATAATAAATAAAATAAATACATCAATATTAGAATGATTCTGTATACAAATAGTGATGGCTGTTCTTGAAGTTTTATAAACTGTAGGACTTAAAATTATTATTCTTACATTAATAAATTAATCAAAAGAGAAGCTAGAAAGGAAAGCAAAGAAAAGAGGGCCAATTCTGGATTGATGATGACCACTGGGGGTGTATGAGTTATAGGGGATGAATACGTCTGAAACTCTGAGGTCCATCACAAAGAAAATGTAGCCCATTGTGTATGTTTGAAATTATTCTATAGACAGATGTCAAAAACATAGACTGTATTTGATTTTGGTATTCATATTTACATATTTCTATTCTATTTTCATAATTGGTCAATGTGAGAATTAATAAATAAATAAAAAGAATAATGTTAGATATTGTCCAATTATAAATATTTATATGTTTTTTGAAATATATGCATTTTGAAATGCAAGGAATACTCTTAATATATTTTGAAACAGCAAAGTCCATAGAGAAATAAATATTTCATGCCTGTGACTTCTTTGGCTAATAATATTCAATTTTTGGGTCAGTGGCAAATTTAAAATTTTTCTTTTTCTTTAGAGAAAATGAATTAAATATATTGATTGCAATAATGATTGCATAAATGACTAGCTAATAATAGGTGAAAAGCCAGGATCAATATTTAAAATGTGTAAATTTTATCATCTTCTCCACTCTACACTCCTCAGAATGGATGACTTCTCGATGACTAGGTGCTCTGTTTGAACCATGCTTAGGAAGGAGCATGCAGACAAATGTGAGTAATAGTCAAATGTTCTTGACTTGGTGCAGGTGGGTTTGTTTAAGAGGACTCAATGCATTATAATAAAGTGCATAATATAATATGTTCAGAGATAGCCAACTGTATCCCAGTGATGCTTACAGCAGTGATATGAAGTACTTATTGATAATGCACATGTAAAAACCTGAGAACAGTTATTAAAACAGATATATTAATATTAGAATGATTATCCAAATTAGAAATATCAAGTCTATTCTTGGAGTTTGTGAAATATAAGATTTATAATTATTAGACATGAATTAATGAATCAATCTATTGACAATGTAGAAAAGAATGGAGAAATAGAGGGTCAATCTTGGATCGGTGATGACCACTGGTGGAGTATGAGTTATACACGGTGAATACGTGTCTGGAACTCTGAGGTCCTTGATAAAAGTCAATTCCCTCTATTTCAAACAATTCTATAAGGAGATGTAAAGAATACAGGATATGTTTGGTTTTGGTTTTTTGTTCACATGCATACTTATTTCATTTTATAATTTGATCAATGAGAGAATCAATAAGAAGTTATGAATAAAGACAAATAAAGCTAAGCATTGTCTAATTATAAAAATATATGGTGATGCAAGAAATATTAATACCTGTTTAAACAAGTGAAATCTAGAAAAATCATACATACTTAACTTTTTTAGATAATAATTTATAGATAGTTTAGATTATTAACATTGTTCATGCTCCAGTTTTGTGGCAAGTTAAAAATTGTTCATTTTCTTAAAGATAAAATGAAATAAGTATGCTTCAAATAATGCTTACTTAATCTAACTGATGATAGGTAAAAAGGAAGGATCAATGATGAGACCATCTTAATTTTGTTATCATATTCTATGCTCTGTACTTGTCAGAATGAACGTTTGTGATGACTTAAAGATTCTGCCAAGGTCACATGCTTTATTTGCACCATGCTTCAGAAGGAGCATGCAGGATAATGTAAGTAGTCAACATTCTTATCTTAGTTTGGGTGGCTTGTTTAAGAGGATTCAATGTATTATAAAAAAGGTATATAATACAATAAAAGATGGCCAAATGTATCTTAGTTATAGATATAGGAATGATTTGAAGTATTATATTGAATACTCAAGGCTGTTCTTGGGTTTTTGAAAACTAAAGGTTTTTAAATTATTAGTGAATTTATGGACTAATCAATAGAGAAAGTACAATGTATGGAGAAAAATAGGGCAAATTCTGGATCGATGATGATTCCATGTGGCATATTAGTTATACGATGAATACATCTGGGATTCTGAGGTCCATTACAAACGTCAATTCCCTCTGTTTTAAATGATCCTAGAGGGAGATGTCAGGGATGTATAATGAATTTGTTTTTGGTCTTTGTGTTTTTTATATTTTTATTTTATTTTATAATTGTATCAGTGACAGAATTGGTAAACAGATACATAATATGTGTAAATAAAGATGACTAAGATTAAGCATTGTCCATATATAAAAATATGTGATAAGGCAAGAAACACAATATATATTAAAACAGTGAAGTACATAGAGAAAGAAATGGTATGTGTCTGTGACCTCTTTGGCTCATGATAGTATAGATAGTATAAATCATAAAAAATGTTTACATTCTATATCAGCAACTACTTCAAAATCGTTCATTTTCTTTAAAAAATGAAAAAATAGACCTCAAAGAATGATTATATAAATCACTCATTTAATGAAAGTGAAAAGCAAGGATCATTAGGAAAATATCTCATTTTGTTATCATCTTCTCTGCCCTGTCTGTACTCCTGAGAATGGACGAATATCCTGGTTTAAAGATTCTCCCATGGTCATGAGCAGCATTTGCATCATGGTTAGGCACATGTGGACGAATGTGAGTAATAGTCAACATTCTTGACTTGGTTCAGGTGGTTTTTTAAGAGGACTCAATATTATCATAAAAAGATTTATAATATGCGAATTATATTGATTATACTTATGTAACAAAATAAGTGTGATTAATTAAATAGATATGTCAATGTTAAAATGATTCCATATACAGATTAGGAATATAAAGGCTGTCTTTGGTGTTTTTGAATCATAGGTGCTAAAAATTATTCATAGTGGCTCGGTGCCTGTGGCTCAATCGGCTAGGGCGCCAGCCACGTACACCTAAGGTGGCAGGTTCGAATCCCCAGCCCGGGCCCGCCAAACAACAATGATGGCTGCAACCAAAAAATGGCCAGGCGTTGTGGCGGGCGCCTGTGGTCCCAGCTACTTGGGAGGTGGAGGCAGGAGACTCGCTTGAGCCCAGGAGTTG
>CAUYQV010039390.1:0-23981 GCA_963574575.1 Galagoides demidoff | reverse complement strand
GGCGCCTGTGGTCCCAGCTACTTGGGAGGCGGAGGCAGGAGACTGGCTTGAGCCCAGGAGTTGGAGGTTGCTATGAGCTGTGATGCCATGGCACTCTACCCAGGGGGATAGCTTGAGGCTCTGTCTCAAAAAAAAAAAAAGGAAAGAGATGCCCATTCTCCTGAGCACCCCCACCACCACCACTACCTTTCACTGCCTCCAGGCCAGTGAAAAGGAGTACATGTCCTATGGACATGAAGTCAGAGAGGAAACAACATATGCATTGGAGTTGTAGAAATTTCCCAATTTTTATCAGGAGGATACAGACAGTATTATGGGAATAAATTCTGGGGTTATTAGATCAAGAATAATAAAATATGCAGTTAAAGCCGAGCTGAAGTTATTGATATGGATACATTTACCCACAATTCAGTATTTAAAGTATTTGCAGTCACCCAGAAATGATGTTAACACATTACTGGGTTTGTTAACTGAAATCTGGACTCAACTGTGGCCTATATAGTTGGTGAGGCTAAAATGCTGGAATTTCTCTAGTACACAATAAAGTTTTAGTAGTCAAAGTACAATCAATAGACCAGCAGCAACAGAAAGCTTTCTATAAATGTACCCTCATGCCCTAGAACCCAAGTAATTTTTGGTACTCCCATAACCTATAATAAGTTGACAGGAAATATTAGCAACCCAAAAGAGACAGGAACTGGATGCTATGGAATTGTTTGGGCCATTTCACCACATTTAAAAAGAAAAAAATGTAAACAGCTAAAATGCTGGCGAAAGTCTGAGGGAATGTGGAATTTGGTGGTGGAAGAAGGAAGCTATGATTATGAAATTTAGGTTTTATGACCATCTATAGAAGCAGGAGCTGTAAAAGCTTTCCTTTGTGTTAATTGTTTCTTTTTTCCAATTCCCCTGCTATGACAAATACTGATAATACCAACAACTACAATTCAAATTCCAAGCAGGATTATGACTGAACTGGTATCATTACACAGTGATATAAAGCTACTGAGAATCTGTTTCCCTAGTGCTGGAGATAAACATTTCTTCCTCTAAATAAAGAACAGGAATACACACTAAGGAGCAGAGAGGGAAGACTCTACCGGCTACTCTTTATCTGCATCCTAACCTTGATCCATTCCTGACCCTCACTGCATTGTTTTGTGCCCCTAGAAGGCTGAGCTCTTAACTCACCCAGCTCCCATGCCCTCCTCTGCTTCAGGTGGGATTTAGTCAAAGGGAGGCAGTGACCAGAAACTGGAGAGAAGAAACACAGAGAGGGAGCCAAGTCGGGGTATCTGTTCCCCATCTTCCCCACAATTCTGCAAGTAGCCATTAAAGAGCTGTGGCCACTCCCTTTGGGAGACTCCAGCTACCACCAGGCTCTAGCATATTGTTACTTTCATCTATTCCCTCCAGGCATGAGGATACATATTAATTTTCTATTGTTGCTACAACAAATTACCGCAAACAGAACACAACTGTTATTATTTTACAGGTAATAGCACCTATCCATCTGTAAGTCTATCCTAAATGCTGTCCATATGGATCATGGCTCCCTTCCTCTAGCTTCAAAGCCAGCAATGTCATCCCTCTGACCATTCTTTTATCACATCTCTCTAACACAGTCAGGAAAGGTTCTCTGCTTTTAAGGACTTGTGTCATTAGACTGGGTCCAGGCAAATAATACAGGATAATCTCCACATTTCAAGGTTCTTAATTCATTAGCCTCTGCAAAGTCCCTTTTACCACATGAGGTAACATATTTACAGATTCTGGGGATTAGTACATGCACATCCTTAAGGGGGACCCCATTAGTCTGTCTACCTCAAGGTGATAATGGCTTCATCCTATTGCTAGGCACTGAGTAGTCTGCTAGCCCTTATGATTAACCATGTGCACACCTCTGTAAATTCTCAGTTAAACGTCTATAAGTGTGTTACTTCTTTCCCATCCAGACTCTGACTGATTGACAGACTAAATCAAGGTAGTACTGAGAGTCTCTAACTGAAAAAGTTCAACCCTTAACAAAGTGTGCTGCAAAAAGTCATTGTGCTGCTTCTCCCCCGGTCTTGCTTCTCAGTGTAACTACATTAGAATATGAATAAGCCATTTAAAAAGGAAATACAAGTAATGAATAAAAATCTTATAAAACCACTCAATCGCTGCAGTAATAAGAAATATGCAAACAAAAAAACAGATATCAGTTCAAAATAGTAACAATTTTGATACAAGAAAAAAAAAGGTATGGGAAAACCGCATACTCACATCCTGCTGATGAAGTTCAAATTGGTATAATCATATATAGCTTCCCATTGCTTCAATAGGTAATAATACTCGTTAGCATGATGTTAATTAATTTATTCATATACTTAACAAATACTTATTGAGTGCTTATCAGATATCAAGCACTGGGGGTATAACACTACCCTCATCTTACAATCAGATGAGGAAAGACAAAGCACACAAATAAAGAAGTGAACTAACTGTATGTCAGATGGTGCTAAAGGAATAATAAAGTCGAAAAGTAGACAGGAAGTGTTGGGTTGGAGTGGCCAGGGAAAGCCTCACTGAACTGAAGACCCAAAAGAGGCAAGAACACAAGCCCTGTGGATAGTGGGAGAAGAACATCAAGACAACAGTAAGCACAAAGACTTGAAGATAGAGTGTTTGCATATTCATGGACCAGCAAGGAAGTTAGTGTGCCTGGAGCAAAAATGAACCAGAGGAAAAGCAAAGATACACTACCAAGATGTAAAGGGAGGGCATGGGGGTGGGGCAGGAAGTAGAATCTGTAAGGTCTAATAGGTTTGGCTTAGAAGAAGAACATGATCTGAATTATGGGTTTGTTTGTTTGTTTCACTTTTTCGCTCTCGATAGACTACTGTGCCATCACAGCAGCTCACAGCAACCTCCAGCTCTTGAGCTTAGGTGATTTTCTTGCTCAGCCTCCCGAGTAGCCTGCCAAATGCCCAGCTTTTTTTTGTTGCAGTTTGGCTGGGGCTGGGCTTGAACCACCCTTGGTATATGGGACCGGCGCCCTACTCACTAAGCCACACACATCGCCCAATCTGAATTATGTTTTAAAAGCATCTTTTTAATTGCTATGTTGAAAACAGACTGTAAGAAAGCAGAACCAAATCACAAAGAAAGTAATAGAAATTTTTTGACAATCTAGCCTCCACCTTCCTATCCAGTCTCAGCTATTTCCAATAGCCACTTACATTGTATTTATGGCAGTGATAAACTACTTGTAGTTTACTGTATGCATTGTTATGCTTCCAGGCATTTTTTTTTTTTTTGAGACAAAGTCTCACTATGTCGCCCTCGGTAGAGTGCAGTGGCATCACAGCTCACAGCAACCTCAAACTCTTGGGCTCAAGCAATTATCTTGTATCAGCCTCCCAAGTAGCTGGGACTACAGGCGCCTGCCACAACACCCACCTATTTTTTTGTTGCAGTTGTCATTGTTGTTTAGCAGGCCTGAGCTGGGTTCGAACCTGCCACCCTCAGTGCATGTGGCCAGCACCTTAACCACTGTGCTATGGGCGCTGAGCCCCTTCATGCATTTTTAGTTACTTTTATCTCTACCTGAAAAATATTCTTTTCCTCCTTCACTTTCAATTCACACCGCATCTCAGATATTATCTCCACTAAAAAGTTTTTGGGAAGCACCACAATCTGGATTAAATATTCTTTGTATGTATGGGAAAGACCATCTCTTATCCAACATAGTTGAAACAGGGAAGAAAAAATTACTCAACGATGTTAGTTAACCCAGAGAACATATACCTTAAACATCTTGTTTTACTTAAAACATAAATGTACATGAATAACTGATATTCTGGTATAGATCAAGGAAGGCCTTTAAGTATGTAGTATCTTGTCTGCTAACAGGAAATACAGGCTTTTCTTGCATATGTCACCCCTATAAGGCCCTGTAATTTTTCAGTTCTTCAAATTGGAGTAAAACTTAAAGACACCAATCCTGGCAAGCAACATGACTAAAAATAAGCGGGAAAGTCTGGATGTCGCTCTGGAGATCAATAGGCTAGAGGAGAAACTGTCTCAGTGTCAGAGAGCTCTGGAGGGTGTGAACTCCAGGCTCCACAGGGCAGAGCTGAGCCCAGAGGCCAGGAGGTCTCTAGAGAAGGAGAAAAACAGCCTGATGATCAAAGCCTCCAAATATGAGAAGGAGCTAAAGTTGCTTCTGCAAGAGAATCGAAAGAACATGCTGCTCTCTGTAGCCATCTTCATCCTCCTGACCCTTGTCTATGCCTACTGAACCACGTGAGCCTGGGATGTCTCCACAACCAGTGCAGACTTCCTTTCGGCCCTTTTGTTAGGACTAAGTAGGCCTTTCAACCCTCAAGAGGACCAAGGTGCTGAGGGCATTTCCCCCGCCTAGTTGTTCAAACATGGCTTCTTGTTGGTTCAGCCCCTTTTGCCTCCCTGGTCTGTTCTGGGGCCTGGGTCTCCAGAAGGAAATGGTGCTGGCTCCTCCCTAAGCCCAAAGAAAAAATAAATTTAAAAAATAAAGACACCTACAAGGTGATCTGAATGCAGGATTTTTGAAAAACAATTTCCCCTTAAATCTTTTATAGTTGTGTTATCCATTCTTAATTAAAAGTTATTTTTAGCGAAATTGCTTCCAAAATATTTACCTTGTTTTGATAAAAATACATTTTTATACTCACATTTCATCAACTGTTATAATACCTAATTAAAGTATAGAATTACAATACTGTATACAACTTGACAAATACAAGTTTAGAAACAAATGAAACTGGTTCTTGAAAGGAGGTCAACATAGTGTAAAGAGCTTGGTCTCTGGAACTAGGCTGCCTGGGTTCAAATCCTGGCTCTATCATTACTAGCTGATTAAATTGGTTCAAGTAATTAAATTTTTCCATACTTCAGTGTCCTCATCCCTGAAGTATGGATATTACATTTATCTTATTGGGAAGGTTAAATGAGTTAATATATAAAGCATTTAGAAAAGAATATGGAATACTGTAATCCTACAGAGTTTGGATGATGATTATTATTAAGGTTACAATTCAACTTGTAGAAACAACAAAGCCTACAATGTTATTCTCTGAGACATCCACCCTAGCATCAATAAATCCAATGACCTGGACCTAGTTAAGCAGAGGTCAATTAATTAAGTTCTAAATCCTGAGGTTGTCTTTTCTTCCCTCTAAATTAGCATTTACTATATATAATACATACATATTTATATAACTCTACAGATATAAGGTCCTCGAGACTAGCAACTATTTCTATTCATTTTAACATTCTCAACACTTGGTATAATATGCACATTTATTCTTTCATGTACCATAGCTTATGCATAGTAAATCCTCAATAAAAAGCAAAGACTGAGGCTGGGTGTGGTGGCTCATGCCTATAATCCTGGCACTCTGATAGAACAAGATAGGTGGATTTCTTGAGCTTAGGAATTCAAGACCAGCCTGAACAAAAGCCAGACCTTGTCTCTAAAAACAGCTGGGCATTTTGGTGGGCTCCTGTACTCCCAGTTAGCTACTTGGGAGGCTGAGGCAGGAGGATCACTTTGAGCCCAGGAGTTTGAGGTTGCTGTGAGCTATGATGCCATAGCACTTTACTTAGGCAACAAAGTAAAACTGCCTCAAAAAAAAAAAATCAAAGACAATAAATTAATGAATGAGTGAAAACAAATTACATATTACACTGTAGATTGTTCCCCCTTTAAAAACTTGTTTTTAGTAACAGCAGCACGTACTACAGCACCCTATCTTTCAACACCATACTTCTCCCTTGTTTAACTATAGAATACTCACTAAAAAAAGTACTCACTAAAAACCTGTTGAATGAATAGATCTCACTTAGCTAACATCACCAGACAAAGATATTCAAAAGTTTCTTTCTTAGGCAACAAAACAACTGTATCTTCATTATTTTAGATAGGAAACCTTTTTAAATATCTTAATCCTTATCTTTATAAGCAATTTGCTAAACACACATCACTTCTTGATTGATGATCATGTTTATGAACATAAATTATTACTAATGCCTTTAGAGATCTAATGACTTCAAGTACTATCTTTGTAATATTAAATCCCAAATGAATATTGCTACCTAATGTGAAACATTAGGAATTTATTTCCAAATGCCTATAAAAGAGTTATCTAAACCATACTTAGGAATATAAAACCAAAGTCACCTCATACTCAGTGTGTCCCACATCTAATTCATCCTAGACATCTCTGAAATACCACCTAGTGGAACAACTATCACAAACTAAAAACCTCGAATTATCTCTTTTTATATCCATAGTCAAGCAACTACTAAGTCTTGCTCTTTTCCTTTCCAAGAACCTACCAGACCCCACTCTAGTTAAGGTTTATCTTACCAAATGTTTCACTGACCTCAATACATTCCTTGCTATCTCCATGCTTCCAAGTATCTACCAACTATATACTTCATCCTGCAAATTAACCAG
This sequence comes from Galagoides demidoff, assembly GCA_963574575.1. Taxonomy (NCBI): domain Eukaryota; kingdom Metazoa; phylum Chordata; class Mammalia; order Primates; family Galagidae; genus Galagoides; species Galagoides demidoff. The sequence goes on along the minus strand of CAUYQV010039390.1, from coordinate 17,500 downwards.
TTCAATTCCCTGTCAAAAAATCAGTGAAAAATTAAAGTAAGAAAACAATGCCCCCCAAAATGTACCTGTCTAAGAACAAAATTAAAATCTTTTCACAGGTCTGTCATGTAATATTTAAAAAGCTAGCCTTAACTCAGCAGCTACTAAAAATCTCATTTGAATAGGAAAGCATGTGACAAATTCTTATTACGTTTTGACTCATAATTAGTAGAAGAAGTAACGAGAACTGCTACTCTAACTTAAAAGAAAAAATAAGGAAGAACAGAAAGCAGAAATAATGGGAACTTGACAGAAAGTAATCAAGTAATCTTATCAAAACTAAGGGCAAGGCCCATATTTTAGAAAGGCAAATATCCCAGAATCCTTATGGCAGAAGGGTGTGAAAGCCAAAATGGCTCAATAGAGCCTGGAGGCTTGGGAGACTTCAGAGGTTACTAACTATGCACCTACAAATATAACTGATGAGGGAGAAAGTTAGTTTAGTGTAGTGGATAGAATAGTGTCTCCCAAAAATTTATGTCCATCTAGAATCTCAGAATGTAACCTTATTTGGAAAGAGGGTCTTTGTAGATATAATTAATTTAACATAAGGTCACACTGTCGTACAGGGGGGTAAGATCCAATGACTGGTATCCTTGTAAGAAGAGAACAAACAGAGACACTCAGAAAGAAGAAGAAATGTGAAGACAGAGACAGCTTAGACTGACTGCACTGATGCAGCTGTAAGCAAAGAACACCCAGAAGCAATGCAGGATCCACCCCTTCAACTTCCAAAAGATCATGGCCATGCCAACACCTTGATTTTGAACTAAGTATATATGCACCAAACAACAGAACTGCAAAATACATGAAGCAAAAATTTATAGAACTGAAAGGAAAAATGAATAGATTTACAATTATAATTGGAGATTTGAATACCTCTCTCATTTGATAGAATTAGACAGAAAAATCAATAAATACATACAGAAGAACTCAGTAATATCAATCAAAACAAAATCTAACTGATATTTATTACATTCTATCTAACAACAATAAAATAGATATACTTTTAAGTACTCATGGAACATATACTAAGATATACTTTGACCGGAGCCATAAGAAAAACCTCAACAAATTTAAAAGGATTGAAACCACATAGTGTGTTCCCCTGCCTCAGTAAAATCAAACTACAAATTAACAACAGGAGAATATCCAAACACTTAGATATTAAATAAGATACTTTTAACTAATCTGGGAATCAAACAAATTCTCAAGGTAAATCAAAAAGTATGTTGAAGTAAACAAAAATGAAAATACTATATATAAAAATATTACAGCAGTACTGAGAAAGATACAGCATTTAATATACACATTAGAAAATTTTTTAAAGCTTAAAATAAAAAAATCTAAGCTGTTACCTCATAAACTAGAAAAAGAACCAGAAAGACAAGTAGAAGCCCAAAGCAACCAGAAAGAAGAAAATAATAAAGATGAAGGCAAAAATCAATGAAAATGAGAAAACAAAAGAGAAACAAAGAACTCAATAAAACAAAGAGCTAGTTCTTTGAAAATACCCCCCCAAAAATAAAAAACCTAGAAGAACTACCTCAACTTGACAAAGAGCACCTACACAAAACCTGCAACAATCCTAGCACTCTGGGAGGTCAAGGCTGGTGGACTGCTTGAGCTCAGGAGTTGGAGACCAGCCTGAGCAAGAGTGAGACCCCATCTCTTAAAAAAATAGTAATAAAAAATAACGGAGAGTGTGGCAGGCGCCTGAAGTCCCAGCTACAGTGGGAGGCTGAAGCAAGAGGATCACTTGAGCCCAAGAGTATGAGGTTGCTGTGAGCTATGATGCCACAACACTCTACCAAAGGTGACAAAGTAAGACTCTGTCTCAAAAAAAAAAAAAAAAAAAAAAACCCTGCGACTAACAGTATGCTTAATGGTAAAAGACTAATGTTTTCCCTCTAAAATTGAGAATAAGGTAAGCTCATAACTCTTAAGCAGCATATGCTAGAAGGTCTAGTTAGTTTAATAAAACAAGAAAAATAAATAAAAGCCATACAGACTAGAAAGGAAGATATAAAATTGTTTCTGTTTACAATGAGATGATTATCTACATGGAAAATCCCCAAACAACTTCTATAATTAATACTATGTATATGAGTTTAGCAAAGTTGCAGAATACAAAATAAACATGCAAAAATAAATTATATTTCTATATCCTGGCAATGAATACGTGGACACCAAAATTAAAAATATAATACCACTACAACCACTAAACATAAATGAAATATTTAGGTGTAAACCTAACAAAGCATGTATACAGCTTATATGCTGAAAAGTAGGAGAGGAAGGAAAGGAAGAAGAAAGTGGTTAATGGAAGGACAAGATTGTAAGTTGTTCACATTTACTTGAAATGGTATATTATGCATTAAAGACAGACTATGAAAGATGCGTATTATAAACCCTAGTAGAATCATCAAAAATAAAAAGAGTATAGCTAATAATCCCACAATGGAAATGAACCAGAACCATAAGAAAATACTGAATCCCCCAAATCATGAGGAATGCTGCACTTGGAAAATGTTCCAGTTTTCAAAAAGGAAAACAACATACTTCTATAAACCAGATCAAGGAGCCTGACAGCTATCTAATGCAGTATTTTAGACATAAAGAGATGTCAAGGTATATACTTTAAGCCTATTATATTATATTAAAACAAATCTTATATAAATTTGACTTCCTTCCCGGACTACGGAAGATTTGATAGATCAAGGATATTTTATTTCAGCAAAGTACATGACAAGGTACCTCATGGACTTCCTTGGGACAAGCTGGGAAATATTCCAGACAATAAAAACGGAGAAAGAGTTCAAACATACACTGCTAGGCTCTTTGTTCAGAACTATCCTGTTTATTGTCTTAATAACTGACTTACATGAAGGTACAGAAATAACTCTCATCAAGTAGGGTGGTGATTTAAGTCATAAAGCAATAAAAAATACATGGAATAATGGAATCTAGATTCAAAAAGATACTGACAGGTTAGACTGCTGAGTTTAGCAAGATGAAATATAGTAAGAAAAATAGGCTTATATTTGGGCCCCAAACTCAAATGCATAAAATACACAATAGAGAAGACATGGCTTACCGGCCAAAAAAAACAACTTTGGGATATTTAATTGAAAGTCAGCTCAAGGCCAAGGTGGGTGGATTGCCTGAACTCAAGAGTTTAAGACCAGCCTCAGCAAAAGCAAGACCATAACTCTAAAAAATAGCCAGGCATTGTGGCATCCGCCTATAGTCCCAGCTACCAGTGAGGCTGAGGCAAGAGAATCACTTTGAGCCTAAGAGTTTGAGGTTGCTGTGAGCTATGACACCAGAACGCTCTGCAGAGGGCGACAAAGTAAAACTCTATCTCAAAAAAAAAAAAAAAAAGAAAGTCAGCTCAACATGAATTAATTACATACAAAGAAAATGGAGTAACCGCCAAAACATAATAGTATATCTATCTAATGAGAGCCTCTGCACAGGTGGCAAACCTATAGCCTTCTGATTTCAAGATCCTTCTTTTCAAAAGCACGAAAGGAAGCAAGAAAGGCTTCATCTTTCTCTGCTGTACACCTTTTAATGAAAGGATTTGTTATGTAAAATTTGGATTCAGTCAAAAGGTCACACTTAAGGACAGGAAAACTGTTAAGTTTCCTTCATGCTTCAGGTCCCCCAACCTGCCTACTCCGAATAGTAACCAGGTTCAAATGTAACGTTAAAGAAACTTGATAGGCAGTGGCCAAGGGAAAAAAAAGTTCCAAGGTTACCAGGAGTAGTCTTCAAATATAGGAGGTGCTCTCACATTCAAGTGAGTTTAGATTTACTCTAAGTGGAACAAGGACTAATGAGTAGCACTTAGGGAAAACAAATACAATTTCAACATAACAGTGAGAGTAATTCAACGACCCACTGAGCTGCATTGAATTTCCCTCTCTGGTGGCCAGATGACAAAGCGGCAGGAATGTAGCAGAAGGGACTAAATCATTGGATGGCTTGTCAGTTTGATGCCCTTTAAAGTGTCTTCCAACTCTAATTCTATGGTTTGACTTCTTCAGTCTTTCTCTAGGCCAAAGCTTTGGCTCCAGTCCAGTTGGTTTTCTCACTTTCTCTGGAACAAACTCTATACGTGTACTTTTCCTATACCCATAATTACTTTCAGGCCATTCGCTCAGTCAGGCCAAGACAAAGGATTTGTCTTCCTAAAGCTTAATACTGTTCTTACTAAACTTTTATGTCTGCCTCAATCTATCTGATCTCTCTGTCCTCCAAATTATGCAACACTACTCAAACCATCATTTGGGCAATTAAATACCAACCTTAGACATCTCTTCTTCTGTTTTAAACTTAAATTTTTATTAGTCATTTCCTTCCTTAACTAAATTAAAAGCTCCTTAAAGGCAGATACTGAAACTAAATACCCTCTAGGGTCATATAGTAGATACATATGTCATAAGATATATCCTAGACTATAGTATAGTCAAAAATGACTACAGCATACTACTGTCTAGTATGACTAGACTATAGTATAGTCAAAAATGGTCTTTAGTTTTCAATGCTGAAAACGTTTTTAATAGAACAGTTGTTTCATAAGGAGATAAGCTTTTATAGGTAAATGGAAAATTCACTGTTCAAATCTAGATACTAATATAGGACTTCAGTTCATACAGAACTACCAGAATAAGATACTGCTATCCACTGATAACATATTCTAACCAGACAACTTTTTTAAATGGTGAATCAAACATACAAAAGTTCAAATTTCCCAACCTAAACATAACTTGGTAAAGATGCCTTAAAACCCTTTTCGTTGTTGTTTTGAGCAAAGTAAGATCAATAGAACCAAACTAAACAGTGAAAAATGTTAGGAATAACATTTTAGAAGAAATATCATTTTCAATTTCTTCATGTATACAGTGTATTGACATGTGATATATAGACTAAAATTTTGATCTATCTACTTAGAAGTAAATAGAAAAAATAAATTTGTCATATGTATGTCAAATAGAGCCCATATTTATGCTTACTCCCTAAATAGCAACAAATAAAAGTCCTAAACATCTATGAGCATGAGAGTGTACAGGAAAAAAAGGCCTAGACAAAGTAAATAGAGAATACCTTATCAGTTTAGATATACATAGTATTAATAAAGATTATTAAATACTTACTGAAGATTCTGGATCTGACAATTCATCCAATAATTTCCTTGCATCTACCACAGCTTGATAGAGCCTCAGATTTTTGCCATCTGAAGCAACAAAGCAAGCACTTGCAGAATTGCAGTATGTTCCTGAGAAAGGAAAATAAGAGATTTGGGTTATAATGTGTGGTTTATTTTTATTATTGGCTGAAGTGGGAGAAACAAATATTCATACTTTTCTTTTTAGGCATAACCATGGTCTACTAGTCAAAATTAAACAGACACAATAAGTGGACACAAAATTATGACCAAAAAATAACAAATAAATAAGTCATGAGGAAAAGATAAAAACAAACTTCAAAAAATTCTAAAAATAAATCTCATGCCTATATCATGAATATTCATTAAAATTTATCTTAATAATGACAAATAAAAATATAAACCATTTTGCATATAACAGTAGTTTAAAAGCTTTTGTTAACATCACAATTAAAATGAAAACTTACCAAGACAATAACTGGGAATAAGAGTTGGAAGCCAAGCTACATTAGAGAAGGCTGAGGTATGTAAGGAATTAATCCGAGCCAATTCTGATACTCCTCCAGTATATGACAAAGGTCCTATTGGGTCTACCCGCCACAGAATAAGTTCACTGTAAATTGCATTTGGGTCATGAAATGTACGGGTTGCTGCATTTCTAAGAGGCTGTTTCGAGGAACCTTTTAAATGTTTTACAGGATCCATTAACCTAACTAACTTATTGTCTGAGTCCCACTGATAATCTGAGTCAGGAGTTAACAGAGCATTATGATGAGAGGATGTCAATAACAGTGGTAAAACTGAATGACATGCCAAGTCATTGAGGTGAAATCGATGCCCACAATATCTAAATTTATGAGATACAGTCAGGACAGTGGTAAAGGCAGATTTATCAGCAAAAGTGACTGCCCACTGGTTTAAAGAACCATCTATGTGTTTTGAGATCATCATTACTGTGGGAGCTAAAATGTTCATATTTGTACTCTGTGAACTAGACTGTGGCTGTGATCCCTGAGTACTGCCCACAGACATCATCTCTTGGTGTAACTGAGTGTGGTGGGAATCTTCTGTAGCATTTATACAGGCATACATCATGATATTTTTACTAAGAGAGCTTGCATCACCAGAGGGAAATGCAACAGGAATCCGAGAAGAAAAAGAAACCTGAAAAACACAATTATATGATTCAGCATAAATACTTTGCCTCCTCTCAAAAATAGTCTTCCAAAAACACTTCTATTTTCAAAATACCAAATCTCAGCTTCCTAGAAAAAAATACCATTTTCAACCTCTTTATAGTCCAATTTCTTTCTTCTATTTATGTAATACCATGTCTCTATTCATAACCTAAGAGAAGACTGAAGAAAAAATAGGTTTCACATGGCTTGCTTGCACATCAGAATGACCACAGCTACAGATCTAAATAGTAATAAAGTTGAGAAAGATAACAGATAAAGGCAGCTTGATTTAGCTAATAAAACTGAGTCATATTTTCAGGGTAATTTCTCAATCATATTCAAAATACTATAAATTTCCAGAAAAATCAATGCATATATATTAAATATTCATTGTTACATTTCAAAGCCAAATTAAATTTCTTCATGCTAACCAAGTTTGCAAAATTTATGGTCACGGATCCCCTTGGAAGTGAGAACAATTATTCTTTTCTCAGTTGCTTACCAAAACAAAATTTTTTATTAATTCTAAAATTCTACTAAATCTACATATCTATTTATTTTTATTATTTCAAAAATGTAAAAATTTCTTCATTAATAAAATATACCTGGACTTGTCTAAAAATTCCAGTATTATATTCATCCAAATACTTTACATGCCACACTAGAAAGGTACCATCTACAGGGTGTATTGTAAAAAGCATGTCAGGATTCTTATTCCACTCAGTTAGCAGCATTTCAATCTTCCAATCAAGCAGAACTGTAGGCAGTGGCATGGGTACGCTAGTAAGTCGTGAATAGGTTCTAGGACTTCCTTCTCTTTCTCCATCTTCGTGTTCTGATGATCCTGTGCCTGCCTCAGATTCTCTATCCAAGGATAAATCTGAACGAGAAAATATATTAGTCAGTATATACATTAAATATTACTATAAGGATTCATTTACATTCTGGACTATAAATAAATGGTATACTGTCTTTACAAATCTTTTTTCCAATATATGGTTAGGGAAAATAACAAAGAAAAAAACTATTTTGGCTGAATTGAAAATTATTATATGCCTTACTTGTAGATAAACAAAACTTCATTCACATTATCATTATTATTACATTACAAAATCTATTCCCCCCAAAAGGACATGGTTTCCAAAGTAATGTTACTCAAAGTAGTATGTTATGATGAAACAACTGAGAGTTAGATGATGTTTGCAGAAGCTAGCACAGTGCCTGGTCCATGGTAGATGGTTAGTAAACATTTGTGGAAGGGACAGAAAAGTAAAAAGGAGAAAGAGCAGGAAGGAAAAATTCTAAATTAAAAGTGGTATCACAGAAAGTTATTAATTTAGAGAAAGAAAAATCTGAACAAGATACAAACCATGGTCTAATTTCATATGCAAACCCCTCTCTCTTTCCTCCTGTGAATGTTCCTCATCTTCTCTATCAGCATCATCGTTTTCATTATCTACCTGTTTTTCAGAAAGTTTTCGTAATTGATGCATAAATATTTCAGTAGATGATGTAAAATGAAATTCCTTGTTGTTTAGCCAATGAACTACAAAACCCCCATTTCCATCATCGACATTAAATACAGTGCCAACCAAGACATTTGGAATATCTGTGGAAATAAAAAAGATAAAATTTCAATATAAATTTTAATTTATTTAAAAATACTACAAGTGTTTATAATGCCTAATCTATACTTACAAAGAAAAGGCGCAATAAGTCAGCATAATTTCAGCAGGATTTATTAAACTTTAATTGAATTTAAGGGTAAATGTAAATATTAACAGCTAATGACACAGACTTATGGGAAATTAAATTACTAATTTAAAAACCAAATAGGCCAAATATCTGAACATTTACTGAATTCTAGTGTCAGAACAGGGATTAGAGAGATAAGCAGAAAAGCAGCTATAAAGAGATAATCAGAAAAGTTTAAATATGAACTGGATAATGGATATTATGAAATTATCATTTTCTTAGGTCTGATAATGATACTAAGATTAAGTGAGAGAATTTCCTTATTCTTAGGAAATGTGTGCTAATGTATGTAAGGGTAGTATGCCATGATATGTGTAACTTACTTTGAAAAGATTAAGAAGAAATTTTACTCTCTCTCTCTCTCACACACACACACACGTTCACGCACATGAATAAAGAGAAAAAATAAAGCAACTGTGGCAAAATGTTAACAATTGTTGGATCTAAATAAAGTATACAGAAGAGTTCACAGTACTGTTCTTCCAACTTTTCTGAAATTTTCTTTAAAAGTTGGGGGGAAAGAACCTGGGAAGACAGGGAAACTTCTAAGTACAGCCAAATTTCTCCATTTGGAATAACTGAAATTCATGTTATAGATTACTTCACATAAAATAGTACAAATAAAAAAATCTGCTTAATTTCAATCCATATAATAAATAATTCATCAATGTAAAGAAAACAAACTGCCTTTTGCAAAAAGTGAAAAAGTCTAATGATAAAATGCACAGGATATTTTATTATAATAAATATCAATGTTAATGCTCTAAATTGTTTTTTCCAATTTCTGGATGAAAGTTCTGGTTTTGTGATAAAATAAATCATATAAAAAGAGTTTTATAAATTAACAATACTATAAAACACTATATCATCTATATAGTATTCTTTTTTTTTTTCTGGACACAGAGTCTCACTCTGTTGCCCCAAGCTAGAGTGCTATGGCCTCATAGTATACATCCACCTCAAACTCCTGGGCTCAAGCTATCCTCTTGTTTCAGCCTCCCAAGTAGCTGGGACTACAGGCATGCATCACCTCTCCCAGCTAATTTTTCTACTTTTAGTAGAGACAGGGTCTCACTTTGCTCAGGCTGGTCACCAAATCCTGAACTCAAGCAATCCACCCACCTCAGCCTCCCAGAATGCTAGGATTATAGGTGTGAGCCACCACGCCTAGTCTATGTAACATTCTTGCTAAAAATGTTGAATCCAAATCTTAGGAACAAATATTCAGATTACAAAACATTCTAAAAGACAACTAACAGACAATTTTTGAGACTGCGTGACTTTTTTTGATAACTAATAACTAGATTAGAGGAGTTTAAGGATACTATATTTGTATAGGAATGATATATATTACATGACATTATTTTGTCCATGTCCCTTGCATGCAATAACAGTATTACAGACTCGAACCCCTTATTCATTAAAAGACACATTTTGAAATATGTAATGTAAAATATTTAGGAGGTGAAAGGTAATGTGAACAACTTCACTTCTGAATGGCTCAGTGAAAAAACAGAGCAAAGACATATACACACATACACAGGCAGGGTGGGGAAACAAAAGCATATATGTGTAAGACCTTAACATGGTGACCCAGGGTTAAGTGGGTTTTCATCATACTATTCTTTCAGCTTCACTGAAGATTCAAAAATTCCCCCCCCCCCAAAAAGTGAAGAGAAATAATCTTAACAATATAAAATTATTGGCATTTGGCAATCTATTTGGTCACCCTAAATGCTATATTTATATGCAATACTAGTAAGTGCATAATGTTAAACATTTTTAACAAAATAATTTTTTAAATAGTATGTAGGTAAGTTAGGCTAACTATAAATAAAGTTGGTTAAAAGGTGAAGATTAAAGGTACTGGGGAAAACAAGGCCCAATGACTACAAAGAACATACCCAGTACTTAGGTTCAACTGACATAACGGAATGCTTACTCACAGCTAACTGTCCTAGAATCCTATTCCATCTGATTAGAATAGTGCATACAGTTAAAAGACCAAGCTTCCTAATATATACTGAATTTACTGCAGACTATCACTAACTACATTTCATTCTGAGTTAGATCTTTCAAGAAAAGGTTCTTTGAAAAAGGAAAAATTATATAAATGTCTAAACCACAAATGTCTTGAAAGCAAGTTCATGTCATAAAGAAATTCTTAGAATACAATTAAGATGCTAGATCAGAAAAGAGAATATAAGCAAAGTTAACATTTAATCAGCCAGCACAGCACTGTCTAATAGAAATACAGCATAATGCAGGCCACATGGGTAATTTTAAGTATTTTTGTAGCCACATTATAAAATATGAAAAGAAACAGATAAAATTAATTACATCATATTTGACCCAGTATATGCAATATATTATCATTACAGCAAGAAATCAATATGAAACAAAATTTTTAATGAAATATTTTACACTTTTTATATTGCCTTGAGAAATCCAGTGTATATTTTATAGCACGTCTCATTTCAGATTAGCCACATTTCAAGTGCTCAAATAGCTACATGAGGCTAGTGGCTACTGTATAGGACACCGTATATCTATACAGACACTGCTAAATATCACATTTCTGGAATTCTATTTACTGAATACCATCTTTACATCAACAAACATTTAAAAACAAGACCTTCACTCTGAAGCAACAGATTTCCATTTCAATAACATGACTGTAACTATATATCCAAATACTCCCATGAGCAATATAATATGAAATTTATAGCCTTTCTCATATGTTTTCATGCTGAAAGAAAACATAACACCCTTAAACATAAACTCTCAAATATGCTTTTGTCAGAATAGAAACTGCCTCAAAATACTTCTCAGCCACAGAGTGGGGAAGGGGCAAAAATATCAAGGTTAGAAGAAAAAAATCTTCCCTTGTATAAAACAAGAAAGTCTACAGGGATAGAAAACAAGATGCTGGCTCAGCGCCTGTGGCTCAAGTGGCTAAGGCGCCAGCCACATACACCTAAGGTGGCGGGTTCAAATCCAGCCCAGGCCCACCAAAACAACAATGATGGCTGCAACCAAAAAAAAAAAAAAATAGCCGGGCGTTGTGGCGGTGCCTGTGGTCCCAGCTACTTGGGAGGCTGAGGCAGGAGACTCGCTTGAGCCCAGGAGTTGGAGGTTGCTATGAACTGTGATGCCATGGCACTCTACTCAGGGGGACAGTTTGAGGTTCTATCTCAAAAAAAAAAAAAAAAAAAAAAGAAAACAAGATGCTGAGATATAAATGAAACTTGTAAAATATATTTAGACAGAGTTATAAAGAGCCAAGAATAAGGAATAAAAGTTAAAATATTAAGGGAGGGAAATTACATTAATTAACCAGGCCGCCACCATTTGTGATACCAGGTTCAACTAAAACTTTAATTTGCTGGAAACCCTTGTTATATTCTAAACCAGTGATTTTCAACCGGTATGCCATGGCACATTCTTGTGCACAAGAAGATCTTAAGTGTGCCATGAAAATTTTTAAAGATTGGATTATTTTCAAAAGAATTTCAAAGCACAGTAAGTATATTCTTATCTTTAATTTTTTTAATCAAGATAATTTAAGTGTGCCGCGGAAGTTTAACTACAGGTTTAACTGTGTCATGAGATTAAAAAGGTTGAAAAACACTGTTCTAGACAAACAAAGATGCTCTATAATACTTCCAAAAGTTATCCTCTAGAATCCAATAGTCCTAATTTAAGAAATGGTACCTTATATTACTATTTCAATTCAGACATATTTTAAAAGGCAACATGAAATAATAACATAAAATAAAGAACAGGTTAGAAAAGTAGCCCCACTTTTCTATTTGCTTACCTGATTTGCTTACGTATTTATGAGAAATAATACTTTACTATCCTTTACCTGTGGCGGGGTTGATACTTGCTGCAATGTGAAAATGACACAGTGCATTTGCTTGGTGGGAAATGTGTCTTTGAACTTCATGCGTTGCCATCTGGTCAGGCATTAATTCAGTGTGAGTTACAAGTATAGAAGATCTCCTTTGTCCTTTCCTTAAATTTTTCAAACGGTGTATTGTCTAAAATAGAAAAATAATTGCTGAATCCCACTCTGGAAGGTCGAATAAATGCCAACCAAAATACTCTTGATTATTAAAAATTTTAAGATTTTCCTCCTTATAAACCCTGATTACTTTAAGGAAAACTTTCTTAATCACAGTACAACGATTCTGAATATATTCTCTATAGTTCTTGTAAATTTTAATATTCAAGGTAAAAAGAAGGTGCTCAAAAATACTTATTCATGATATTTTCAAAACATGAATAAAAACCCTATTAATAGTAGGAACTCCAGAGATAATTTTTTCCAGGACATCACAGTAATGAGATAGGATCTACTAGTTACAAGAGTAACAACAACAAAAATTCCTGAATCTTTCTAACAGGAAGAAGAATACTGGCTCCCAAAATTCTCACTTAGTACTAATCAGTCAGCTAAACAATTAAATACAGAGGGTGCCAAAAGCATGTATGCAAATTTTAAGAAAAGAAAAAATCATATTAAATTATAGTACTCAAAAGTCACATTTGACTTCTGCAATTATAAGTGATAGAAGATAACAAACGTTATCAGTATATATTGAGTATGACAATTTTAACAATTTTTTCCTTTCTTAAAATACATATATATTTTTGGCACCTTCTGTATATGATCTCTATTATAAAGAAGAAAACATGGTACAAAAATAAAGAGTAACAAGACAAGACAAAAATACAGAAAAGAGTAAAAGAGAAATGCCTCCTTAAAGTGTTGACCTATGGGATTTATTTAAATTGAGATATTTCTATGTAATAAAAATTCTTCACACCCTAACAAAGCTGAACATGTGGACTATTCTGGACATGGAGCCATGTCACTCTTAGCATGATCTTTTCACCACATCATAACCCCACCTCACCAGAATTCCTTATACTGTAATCACGCCTAAACTTCATAATACCCTACTATTTTCCTTTGTTCCCCACATTCAATTAAATAAAGTGTAATATGTTATAAATTATTTCTCCATTAAAGTCTTTCTCTACACATCTAGTCTTTCCTTTTTATTTCTACAGTCTTCACCCTTTTCCATATGGAAAATAGTTTCATTCAATGGTATGTTCCTTGCCTCTGGTTACCCTGTTAAAAAATTGCTTATTTCTTTGACAATAAGGTAAAGACAGACATTGGAGACCTCTGTGTCCAAACTGTCTATCAAATTATTTTCACTAGATCTTTGACCTTTACCATTATTTTAAATTAGATTGGCAAGACTGATCTGGTACTGGCTGGTTATTTTCTCTTAGAAAAAAGTTATAATTTAAGAATACATACTAATGCAATTATATACACCTAGCAGTTATGAGTTTTATAGGAAAGGATATTAAAAAGCCAAAATGTTCATAAGCCAGACAATTAGGCCTGTCTTTTAGATATTTAACATTATTAATAACATTATTAAAAGACATCATAAATATGTCAAATCACTGATTACAGTTTACTTATATTTTTGTTCTATTTCAGATAGCAGTTAGAAATTCAATTTAACAAATAGTTGCAAAGCAACATATTAGGTACAAGGGAGGATACAAAGATGTCTAAAAGCCCTTAACCTCCAAAGGCTCATATATATAATTTGAAGGCAGCAAATGTTCCATAAGTATACACAAATGATTGTAAACATCTAGTTAAAAATTAAGTGCTTTGTCCCACTAAATTTCAATATCAAAACAAAAGATAACAGTAACTGTTCTGATTTCTGCCTTTAATTTCATTTATGTTTTGAATATTGAAATATATATATATAAATAGTGTCCAATCACAGACAGCATCAGTGTAGGCCTACTTTATATAAAACTTTTAAGGACCACATCCTTAACCTATCAAACCCATATAGTATCTCCGCTTGGTAAAATAGCAAAGCCACTTTAGCTATCAACCATAAACTGTTTTGTTTTTTTTTTGAGACGGAGCCTCAAGCCATCCCCCTGGGTAGAGTGCCATGGCATCACAGCTCATAACAACCTCCAACTCCTGGGCTCAAGCGAGTCTCCTGCCTCCGCCTCCCAAGTAGCTGGGACCACAGCGCCCACCACAACGCCCCGCCATTTTTTGGTTTCAGCCATCATTGTTGTTTGGCGGCCCGGGCTGGGGATTCGAACCCACCACCTTAGGTGTACGTGGCTGGCGCCTTAGCCGATTGAGCCACAGGCGCGGAGCCCAACCATAAACTGTTAATGTAAATATACAATGTAAAAGTATAACCAATAATACATATTACTGATTATAACATTAAGTATAAAAAACAAGTTATAAAACATTACTGCATAATATGATCTCAAGTATGTAAATAAAGAAAAATACACATACACACTTAACTGGAATAGCTGGATTATAAATTCCATATTTTTTTTCAATATTCTCTTAATCTAATTTTAGAATAAGCTTATATTTCTAATATAATAATAGTTACAAGAAAATAGTAACCTAGGTTTATTATAATAAGTTTCTGGTAAGTTTGAATAATAGTCTATCTCATTTTATTCCCTAATCATACCGGACATAATAGTTTATACTATATATTATAAATAATCTAGTTTCTTACAAAGCACTTTTATCTCATATTATATTTTAATAATTAGAAAAATACCCTGGTTGTCTAGTGGTTAGGAAAACATTTTTTAAATAAAATAAAAAATATAAAATTATTTCACTTTCAAAATATTCAACCATACAAAGCAATTACATGAGCAAAATTGCCTTTCCCACATAAGTAAGACGGGGGTGGAGGGGTATCACAAAGTTTTTATTGTTGTTAAAGCTGTTTGAAAAAACTAACTACAAAGCAATACTGGAATACTATCTGCCAATTAGAAAATGGGGACAAGGAGTCTTTTCTGAAATTTCTCTCACCTCAACATTTCAATCACACATGTGCTCACAATGCTTTCCACTAAAAAAACTTGCTTAATTTTGTGGAAAAGGGTAAAGAACTTCTGGCTCCCCATATATTAAAACATGCTATAGAAAAGCATGAGCAAAGCCAATGTTTTCCCTCTCGCAAAGGCATGATTTTGACATGGACTTTAGTCTCTATCGAAGTATATACATACGCAAAATGAAAAAAAAATTAATTTATTTCTTCCTCATCCTTTAGAAAGCTATGTTTCCTTTTATCATTAAAATAACATTAAGAAAACAAAAACTTTTCATACCCTTCTATGTAAAAGGCCTCAAAAGTCAAGGAATAAAATATGTCCTAGGCATATTTAATGAAACCCAGCTGAGAAAACTGAGATCAAAAGTGCCATTTCTAGAAGTTCCAAGTGCTGACCAAAAGGGTGACAAAATAAAGTAAAGAAGGGAAGGAAGAGAGGAGAGAGGAACTGTATGGAACTGAATATAGACGGATTTATTCACAGTAAACATATAAAAAAAACATTTGAAGAATAAGGGGAAAATACTTTAAAAAAATACAATGAAAATAAAAATTATTTTACTTTCAAAATATTCAACCATGCATAACAATTACATGAACTCATTTGTGTCTAATATCTTAATATCTTTATTTTAAAAAACAAGTCATTTTTAATTAGAACAATAAAAGTAAAACTTAGTCCCCATGGAAAAAAACAAAATATTTTTAATTAAAACTAATTTTAAGTATCTTTACATGCTTTACTAATGAAAGCTAATTACTCCTATAGATTTTCACATGTGACACCAAAACAAAGGAATCAAAATTATATTATTTACCTACACTACATGTCTGAGATCATTGCTGTATGTATTTAGCTTCTTAGTGATGTAAAATTTGTAGTCTTATAAGCACAAATGAGAATTTATTGCTATTAATTTCATCATTACATATAATATGCACGATCTACATTTTAGCTTATAAATTTCCACCAGACTCACATATCTTCAAAACTCATTTACCAACTTAAACAACTAATACCTCAAGAGCATGCTGTATTTTATCTTTATGTCTTCCAGCATGAAGAAGGTTGCTGGCAACACTGGAAGTGGTGGAAGTGGTAGTCTCGCAAATCTGCTCACCCAAAAGACAATCTTCTGGTAATAAGGTTTCTGCCCAGAGCCGGCACACACCATCATGGCATGAAGTTAATAACACATTACACACAGAACCCCTGAAAACAAAAAGAAATAGAGGTGCTGGGACTATCAATGTCATCCATTAATTAAAGGCAATTAATACTTGGGTTATTCATGTATAAAGGTGACATCAGGGTACAATACCATATGAAAAAAGTAATCAATCAAGGAGGCTGAAATCAGACATAGTATCACTGTGACTATCATAAAACCAAGAAATGGCTTTGAAAAAAGGAAACAGAAGTTAATGCTTGATTATACAGGGCAGACATAAAGTTCGTGTGCAGTTTAAAAATGGTTAACGTAGTAAACTGCACATGAACATAGTATATTGCACATAAACTCCACCCTGTATTTGTGCTGCTTGAAAACGAGGCTCTGGGAGCATATTAGTACCTCCTAAAAGAAAATTTAATAGTTGCGAATTACAGAAGGACCATAATAAAAGATCACTAAATGTAATTAAACTATCTAGCTTATGGTAATAGTTCCCTCTTTTTTTTTTTTTTTTTTGAGACAGAGTCTCACTATGTCACCCTCAGTAGAGTGCCATGGCATCTCAGCTCACAGCAACCTCAAACTCTTAGACTTAAGCGATTCTCTTGCCTCAGCCTCCCAAGCACCTGGGACTGCATGGGCCCGCCACAACGCTCGGCTATTTTTTGGCTGTAGTTGTCACTGTTGTTTAGTAGGCCCAGGTCAGGCTCCAACCTGCCAGCTTCAATGTATGCAGCTAGCACCCTACTCACTGAACTACAGACTCTGAGCCCAGTTCCACCATTTGATATTATCTAAACAATTACAAATAGGTAGACAAATGAGTGTCTTCACTATAAAACTGTAAAGATATTATTATTTCAAACTATAAATCAATCTCTATTAAGTAGAAATGGCATTGCATCAAGCAGTGACTTACCTGTTTGCTATAAAAGAACAAAAACATCATTCTCCCTTAAAAAATGCTTACATAGAATCTGAGTCAAAAGTACAGTATTTTATAAATGTTATCAACAAATGCAAATAACTTAAGCTGAATAAATCTTTTATTTAGATTCAAAAATAAACAAATTTTCTTTTACTTTACTGAGTTATCATTTACTAAGTATCTCTATAATAGGTGCTCTATTTCCTATCAGGTGTATATGGTTCTTAGCTATACTTAGTAGGTGAAATAACCCTTCCTCAAGCAGGAAAAGATTTCTAAGCAAGCTTCTGAGTAACCAGCAACTTTTTTAG
>CAUYQV010039388.1:0-14604 GCA_963574575.1 Galagoides demidoff | reverse complement strand
TTTTTTTTTTTTTTTTTTGAGACAGACCCTCAAGCTGTTGCCCTGGGTAGAGTGCTGTGGCATCACAACTCACAGCAACCTCCAACTCCTGGGTTTAAGCAATTCTCTTGCCTCAGCCTCCCAAGTAGCTGGGACTATAGGGACCTGCCACAATGCCTGGCTATTTTTTGGTTGCACTTGTCATTGTTTGGCGGGCCTGGGTTGGATTTGAACCTGCCAGCTTTGGTGTATGTGGCTGGAGCCTTAGTTGCTTGAGCTACAGGCATCGAGCCAGTTTTGAGATTTTGTGACGTGAGCCATTCTCACTGGGGTTAGATGGTGTCTCAGGGTGGTTTTGATTTGCATTTCTCTAATAATTAGGAATTGTTGCATGAAGTTTCTTGAGTGGTCGGTGACGCAGGTGTAGACTTGCATCGGAATCTTATGGGATAAAGAGGGCTACCGCTCTTTGGATGGCAAATAGCAAATTTCATTATATCTCCCTAGCTTAAATAGTTGATGCTGCATGTACATGCTGTTAATGAATATTCATACCATTACCTCACTAACTTATGGTAAAAAACAGACTAACTTTTTTAGTGAGACACATTCTTTTTTTTTTTTTTTTTTTTTTGAGGCAGAGCCTCAAGCTATCCCCAACCCCTAGGCTTAAGTGAGTCTTCTGCCTCAGCCTCCCAAGTAGCTGGGACCACAGGTGCCCGCCACAACGCCCGGATATTTTTTGGTTGCAGCTGTCATTGTTGTTTTTGGCTGCCCTGGACTGGATTTGAACCCGCCACCTTAGGTGTATGTGTCTGGCGCCTTAGCCACTTGAGCTACAGGCACCGAGCCATAATTGGCATTTCTTGAATGTGGCCTTATTTGATTACAGCTAAATTAACATGGCCTTCCAGCATGAAAGGTTTCCCTACCCCTGACACAGAGGCTTTGCAGTTGTGGATCTGACTGGAGAGTCACTGTCCTCGACAAGGCTGAAGGCTGCTCTTGCACAGATGCTATATGTCTGGCCAGCCTTATATGGCAGCCACTGAATTGAGGAGAGACATTGCAGTTCTCTGGGCCAGACAGCAGAGTGCTCCCTGGCTCCTGAGCAGCAGGTGGGCCGGATATTGGTGCTTGGCATTTTGGGATGGAGGAGCTTGGGGCTCCCTGGAAATTGATTGTGAGGGACCCAGATATACCCTAAACAGGAAGGAGGAGCCTGGGAGAGATGTGGGTAGACTGCATCACCTTGTGTGTGACCCATTCACCAAGCCCTGAGTCCTGAGCCACACTGACACTGGCTGGCCTGGGCTAGCTCTCAGGTCCAAATTCAGGTGACTGCTTTATCTTTGCTCATCTGATGGTCTTTTTGCTCCTGCCTGTCTTGTTCTTTACTTTCTTCCATGCCGGCTTAGAATATTATCCTCTCTGTTTTGTGACTGATGCCTCCTGCCTGTTTACCCATGTGTTTGTCACTCTCACTCTCTTTTTTTTTTTTTTTTTGAGACGGAGCCTCAAGCTATCCCCCTGGGTAGAGGGCCATGGCATCACAGCTCATAGCAACCTCCAACTCCTGGGCTCAAGGGAGTCTCCTGCCTCCGCCTCCCAAGTAACTGGGACTACAGGTACCCGCCACAACGCCTGGCCATTTTTTGGTTGCAGCCATCATTGTTGTTTGGCGGGCCCAGGCTGGGGATTCGAACCCACCACCTTAGGTGTACATGGCTGGCGCCTTAGCTGATTGAGCCACAGGTGCCGAGCCAACTCTCACTCTCTTATAGTTCACCTTCTGTGGGGAGGGTTGGGGCCTGCTTCCTACAATCTGATTCCCATCATCTATGACTTCTGACTTTAAATACATGCTGGTCAGACTTGGCACCTGTGGCTTAAGTGGCTAAGGCGCCAGCCACATACACCTAAGGGTGACGGGTTCAAATCCAGCCTGGGCCCGCCAAACAACAATGACGCTGCAACAACAAAAAAAATAGCCAGGCGCCTGTGGTTCCAGTTACTTGGGAGGCTGAGGCAGGAAACTCGCTTGAGCCCAGGAGTTGGAGGTTGCTGTGAGCTGTGATGCCACTGCACTCTACCCAGGGGGACAGCTTGAGGCTCTGTCTCAAAAAAATAAATACATACATACATACATCCTGGTCAGAAGCTTAGCAAGATTTTCTGGAGTTTCTCTGATTCCAACTTTTGTTAATTAGATCAGCTCTTATCATCGCCTTTCGGTAAGCTAGTTCTGGAAAGGTATATAACTTTCCATTAGGAAAAACTACCTCAGCTGCTTCAACTGTAAATTGATCCTCACAATATTCACTGAACATGGTGACAATAATATCAAGAACTATTTTTGCCTTAGTGAAGTCAGTTCTTGTGCATTCAATACATTCTTAGTATTTCCTGTTATTTTGGAATGATTCCCATTGATGATTGGAGGCATTGAAAGGACAACACCATTGCTATCATAGGTAACTGGGCACAAGGGTTTATTTTCAATGATATGCAAATAGCATTTAAGGTGGTTGTCAGTCTTGTAGATGTTCATCAGTTCACAGGCTGTGGGCTCCTTGCGCTTATTTAGAGGCCTGAACTTGATATCTGAAGAATGCTTTGCAGTGTATGTAAACAGACCTGACAAAGTGTCCAAATCATGGGTACCAATAGGAACCAGGGCTCTCTTCCTGCAAATATTCTGATGTAATTTCTCTTGAAGTTCAATGAGGCTGTCGTATCTTCAGTAAACTTTATATTTTGGAAAACCACTGGCACAGCAAAGGGGTGTAAGTTTAGCTGTCTCTTCTGTGATAATCATTTCTGGATTTTCCATTAGGCATTAGCCGTTTATAAACTGGTGCCATTATCCTTTCTTTTTTTTTTGAGACGGAGCCTCAAGCTGTCCCCCTGGGTAGAGTGCTATGGCATCACAGCTCACAGCAACCTCCAACTCCTGGGCTCAAGGGAGTCTCCTGCCTCCGCCTCCCAAGTAGCTGGGGCCACAGGCACCCGCCACAACGCCTGGCCATTTTTTGGTTGCAGCCATCATTGTTGTTTGGCGGGCCCGGGCGGGGGATTCGAACCCGTCACCTTAGGTGTATGTGGCTGGCGCCTTAGCTGCTTGAGCCACAGGCGCCGAGCCACCATTATCCTTTCTTTGAAGACCTGAAATCCTCGAAACAATCCTTCTAGACACAAGAGATCATATGTATTGGCAGGGACATCAATTTTATAAAGAACGACATCAGAAACCCCTGTGTTTTTAGATTACCTTGTTCTTTACTGATTATTTCCTTCTCAGAAGTAATTTCATCAAGTTCTAACCAAATTCAAAGCATAGTTTATCAAATTCTTCATTAGTGTATGTCTGGCCCAGGGCATGGAAGAGCAGATTGTGCTTCATGCTGACAGTTAGCATGGCGAATCGGACCCACTACCTCTTTTTTTTTTTTTTGAGGCAAAGTCTCACCTAGGCTAGAGTGCCATGGTGTCACACTAGGTAACAGTACCTTAAACTCATGGGCTCAAGCGATCTCCTGCCTCAGCCTCCTGAGTAACTGGCACTGCAGGCACTGCCATCATGCCCACTAATGTTTTCAATTTTTTTTTTCTTTTTTGCAGTTTTTGGCCAGGGCTGGGTTTGAACCCGCCACCTCCAGCATGTGGGGCCAGTGCCCTACTCCTTTGAGCCATAGGCACCACCCAATGTTTTGAATTTTTCATAGAGATGCTGTCTTGCTCTTGCTGAGGCTCAAGGCATCCTCCTGCCTCGGCCTCTCAGAGTGCTAGGATTACAGGAGTGAGCCACCTCGGCCAGCCCTCTCCATCATAACAAGCAGCCTCATTTTATTTTAGCCCCTGTGGCCCAGTAGTTATAGGCCCTCCATGTCAAAGCCTGACAAGGGATTCTTTTTTTGAGACAGAGTCTCACTGTGTCACCCTCAGTAGAGTGCCATAGAGTCACAGCTCACAGCAACCTCAAACTCTTGGGCTTAAGTGATTCTCTTGCCTCAACCTCCTGAGTAGCTGGGACTACAGGCATCTGCCATAATGCCCGGCAATTTTTTGGTTGCAGTTGTCGTTGTTTTTTAGCAGGTCTGGGCCAGGCTCGAACCCAGCAGCTTCAGTGTGTGTGGCCGGCGCCCTACTCGCTGAGCTACAGGCACCAAGCCCTGACAAGGGATTCTGAGTGCTGGAGGTGTCTGGAAACTGAAAAGGCAGCAAATGT
This sequence comes from Galagoides demidoff, assembly GCA_963574575.1. Lineage (NCBI taxonomy): Eukaryota > Metazoa > Chordata > Mammalia > Primates > Galagidae > Galagoides > Galagoides demidoff. Next base: position 10,397 of record CAUYQV010039388.1, on the reverse strand, counting down.
CCATAGTCCCATGAGAATGGCCTGCCTGCTGTGTGCCTGTGAGAGTGGTGGTGTGGACCAGGCTGCTACAGACGGAGGCCTCTTTCTTTAGACATTTTACCTAAAAGACCAATTAGAAATAGGACAAAGCCCAGCAGTCCAGGAGCCTCCCAGGTGGGAGTAAGGAGAAAGAGAAAGCCGGGTGCCCCAAAGCCACCCCTGCATTTCCTCTGTAGCCTCTCTGGGGACTGACACAAATAGTTCCTGGCCCAGCTGCCCAGCTGGTTGCCTAGGGAACCAAACTCAATTGACCACTTGGGTGCTGAGGTCACAGTAACCATGGGGATGATGGGGCTGGCTTAGTGGGTGGGTGCCTACCTCACTAACCTGTGCCCTTAGGCTCAGCCATGGCCCAGAGCTGCTCTTCCCTTGCAGGAAAAGGCTCCACGTGGCCCACTGCAGTCTACAGCCCTTGTCCTTGCTTGTGGTGGCCAGGATGCCTGTGGCAGGAGAAGGCCTTATGGTGGCTGGAGTCTGCCGCATAGCCCATCAGGATTTCTCTTGCAGAGTGGCCTTTGTTCGCCCTCACTCCATCTAACTGCCCTATTTTCTCTTCCAGATGCATTGATTCACAAGGCCCCAACCTGGGTGCCTGCTCTGGTAACAGGAGCAGGTGGTGTTTTAATTCCCCTCCCCCTAGTCGCCCAGGAAATCTCAGCTTGGCCACCTCCCTTAGGGGAGGAGACACTGGGCCTTCTTCCTCCACCCTGCTCTTTCTGTGGTTCCCACTTTCATGTTCCTGCCCTGTCATTTTTTTGGTTTGTTTTGTTTGTTTGTTTGTTTTATAGAGATAGAATCTCACTTTATCTCCCTCGGTAGTAGGTAGAGTGCCAGAGTGCTGTGGCATCACTCAGCTCATAGCAACTTCTGACTCCTGGGCTTAGGCAATTCTCTTGCCTCAGCCTCCTGTGTAGCTGGGACCACAGGCACTGGCCACAACACCCGGCTATTTTTTTGTTGCAGTTTGGTCAGGACCGGGTTTGAACCCACCATCCTCAGTATTTGGGGCCAGCGCCCTACCCACTGAGCCACAGGTGCCACCCTTGTTTGTTTTTTTAAGATAATCTTACTCTATCTCCCTAGGTAAAGTGCCTTAGTGTCGTCATAGCTCACAGGAACCTGGAACTCCTGGGCTTTAGCAATCCTCCTGCTTCAGTTTTTCTATTTTCAGTAGAGATGGAATCTTGCTCTAGCTCAGGTTGGTCTCCAGCTCCTGAGCTCAAGGAATCCACCTGCCTCAGCCTCTCAGAATGCTGGGATAACAGGTGTGAGCCATTGTGCCCGGCTTTGTTTTTTTTTTTTTCTTTTTGAGACAAGAGTCTCTGTCACCCTTGGTAGAGTGCCCTGGCATCATAGCTCACAGCAACTTCAAACTCTTGTGCTCAAGCGATCCTCTTGCCTCAGCTTCCTAAGTAGCTGGGACTACAGGTGCCGCCACAACACTGAACGAATTTTTAGAGATGAGGTCTTGCTCTTGCTCAGGCTGGTCTCAAACTCCTGAAGTCAAGCAACCCACCCACCTTGGCCTCCCAGAATGCTAGGATCACAGGCATGAGCCACTGTGCCTGGCTTTCTTTTTTTTTTTTTTGCAGTTTTTGGCTGGGGCTGGGTTTGAACCAGCCACCTCCAGCATATGGGGCCAGTGCCCCACTTCTTTGAGCCACAGGTGCTGCCCCGGCTTTTTTTTTTTTTTCTGACAGACTCTCACTCTGTTGTCCTAAGTAGAGTGCTGTGGCATCATAGCTCCCAGTAACCTCCAACTCTTGGGTTTGAGCAATCCTCTTCCCTCAGCCTTCCAAGTAGCTGGGACCATAGGCGTGTGCCACTATACCCGGCTAGTTTTTTTCTATTTTTAGTAGAGATGGGGTCTCGTTTTTGCTCAGGTTGGTCTTGAACTCCTGAGCTCAAGCAATCCACTCACTTACCTCAGCCTCCCAGAGTGCTAGGATTACATAACCAATGAGCCACCGTGCCTGACCTGGCCTGGCATTTGTGCTGTGTGACATTTGCATCCTCTACCACTGCTTGGGAAGAGAGGTTAGGGGCTGCCAGGCCACCCCTGAGCAAAGACAGAAGGGCCTTTCCCGACCACCATTAAGTTTCTTATGTAGGCTTTGTTCTTAAAATGTTCCCTCTGTTCACCTGTTCCTACCACAGCAGAATATAAAGTGCTAAAGCCAGAAGTTCCAGCTGGGAGACAAGGCCTAGAACCTCATGCAGGGGCCAGGCAGTCTGCCATCTTTCCCTTCCCTGCTCTGCCTGGACTTGCCCATCTGTGGCTGAGGGTAACCCTAACCACCTTGTTTTGGAGGCCTGTGCTTGTCTTGTTCAAATTTAATGTGATGGAGGCCTCTGTGGGAGATGATTTTCCCTACCAAAGACTGTATTTTGAAAAGTACTAAGAGAATACAGAAGATAAGTAGCAGAATCAGATTTTTAGGTGAATTTTATTTCCTCATTGGTTTATACTTAAAATTTAGAGATACAGAGGAATATGTTTTAGTCCATCAAATTAGGGGTTGTACTGAAAGACCTGGATGCCTCAGTTCTTTCTCAAGTACATGATTAAAGCAAAGTTCTGATTGTGTACAGGGCATTCACAGACAAGCTGCAGTATAGTGGGTGGGTGTCCCTCAGAGCCCAGGAGTAGACTCTGTCTGGCCTAGGGCAAACATCAGACCCCATCTCAAGTTCTGGCCTGTTGTTTTTTGAAAAAATAAATATGCTAGGGGACTTTCAGAAATAAGAGATAGGAGGTTAGGGCAATGCCATCTGGGACGAGGGGCTTAAGGGACCCAAGAGGGACAGGGTCAAGTACCTCTTTCCTTTTTCTGGGAGGAGGGTGGCTTATCTCAGGTTCACTGGCTGCTCTGAGAGGTGCTAGGAGCATTGGGTGAGGCCCACTTCTCCCACATTTGTTCCAAGCTGGGACCATCAGAGTCCTACCACCAATCAAACTGGAACAGGAGAAGCCAAGCCCTTTCCCCTCTTGCAAGCCTGTGGGCCTGGAGCTTCCAGAAGCCATGTCCGTGCAAGGAGCAGAAGGCTGGGAGAAAGAGGAGATAAGCCATGGGGAGAGTCCTGACAGCACTGGGTCCCAACTCCAGGTGTCCCCAAAGCCAGCTCCTTGGTAGGAGGGAGTCTGACCAGGGATGCCCTGGGGTGGGAGGGAGCTTGGACCCAGCCCTGGCCACACTGGGCAGTTGCACTTGTTGGCTCATTCTGTTTACTTAATTGGTATGAGTTTCCTTTCTGTCTCTTCTGAGGTTAGTTTCACCTTAGTAGTCTGTGTCTAGTGCCTGGCACATAGTGAATGTTCAAAATAATATTTGTGAAAGCGTGAATAAGCACATTTTGGGGTCTCCCCTGGCAGCTCGATGGCCCTCTGTTGAGGGGTCTGGTCACATAGAGCTGTTGGTGCCACCCCCGCCACCATCACTACCTGTTGTGGACTTTGACCTGATTGTCTCTGTCTAGGAGGCAACTTTCCTTCTCTCTTTTAATGTCTGACTTAATTGCTTTTCTGAAGTCCTATGATTACTCGGCTCAAAATCAACCATCTGGGCTTGGCGCCTGTGGCTCAAGTGGCTAAGGCACCAGCCACATACACCTAAGGTGGCGGGTTCGAATCCAGCCCGGGCCTGCCAAACAACAATGATGGCTGCAACCAAAAAATGGCCAGGTGTTGTGGCGGGCGCCTGTGGCCCCAACTACTTGGGAGGCTGAGGCAGGAGACTCGCTTGAGCCCAGGAGTTGGAGGTTGCTGTGAGCTGTGGTGTCACACTACTCTACCCAGGGGAACAGCTTGAGACTCTGTCTCAAAAAAAAAAAAAATCAACCGTCTCACATCTGGTTCATCTGTGCACTCGCTTGGGACCTGGTATCACTCTTCCTCAGGTAGGCCATCTGCAGGGTGGGGAGTGGCAGACATGTGCTTCTGGGGGCTAGGCTGGTGACGTCAAGTAGGCTGTAGTGGCCAGTGAGCACGTGTACCCTAAGCACCCTGGAGAAATGAGAGCCCTAGATTTTTCCCCAGAAGCAGAAACCTTGATTTTTTTTCAGCTTAATATGAGGGTACAGACAATTCAGTTAGTTACATTGTTTGTGTTTGTTAGGTAGAATCCAAGTTGTAGTTGTGCCCCTTACCCAGGAGGTATGTTGTATACTCTTACATCGTGCCTGTTAGTTGAGAGGACACCAAGAAATCCTGATTTTTATATAAAATTTCCTGTTTTAAAATGTTGGCAAGCAATTTATAATTTGAGAACACAATATAGGTTAAAGAAACCAGTGAGCTGCTTTCAGCCCCAGGGCTCCCATTTGGAGCCCCTGAGGAGTGAGTAAGGGATGAGTGAAGCTGCAGCAGGTAGGTATGTGGGCTGTAACCTACAACCTGCAGGAGGGACCCAGCCACGCTGAAGCGGGAGTGTCACTGACACCACCACATGTGACACAGGGTCCATCCAGAGGGTGGGCTGGGGGTTTCTGAAGCAGGTGCCTCCCATATGGCTGCTAATGCTTTCATAGGGGCAGACAGGAGAGATGCCAGGAGATAGACTGGGGTCAAGTGAGCCTGGTTTTCCTGGGGTTTCCAGGGGGTTTGTTTTTGTTTTTTACTCACCACCATACTAATGAGGAGGATTTTCCAGTTTTAAATCTGAAAGTCCCAGGCTGGGCATAGTGGCTCATGCCTGTAATCCTAGCACTTTGGGAGGCCAACATGGTGGATTGCTTGAGCTCAGGAGTTGAGACCAGCCTAAGCAAGAGTAAGACCCTGTCTCTACTAAAAATGGAAAAAAAAAATCTAGCCCAGCCTGGTGGTGGACGGCTACAGCTACTTGGGAGGCTGAGGCAAGAGGATTGCCCAAGAGTTTGAGGTTGCTGTGAGCTATGGTGATACCATGGCACTCTGCTCAGGGAAATGGAATGAGAAATGGAATTTTTTTTGTCTCAGAAAAACAAAATCTGAAAAAAAAAAAAAAAAAAAAAAAAAGCTGGGCATTGTGGCCAGTGTCTATAGTCCCAGCTATTTGGGAGGCTGAGGCAAGAGAATTGCCTAAGCCCAGGAGTTGGAGGTTGCTGTGAGCTGTGATGCCACAGCACTCTACCGAGGGTGATAAAGTGAGACTCTGTCTCTACAAAAAAAAAAAAAGAAAGAAAAACAAAATCTGAAAGTCCCACTTCCTGGGAACCCCCTTAGTCCAAGTTAAACAATGATGGTTGGTCAACCTACCTAGATCCCTGCTCTCAGCGTGTCCCCAGCCTACTGGAGGTTAATAATGGCAGCTGAAATTTGTAGGCTTATTAAGTGCCAAATACTACATATGACCTATGTTGTTTCCCTATCATCTTAAAACATATTCTCTCCTGTCTGCAACTGAGGAGGCTCACAGTGAAGTGAGCAGCCCTGGGCAATGCTGGCCTAGGATTTGAACCTGTGTTGTGTGATGCAGCACTCTCAAGCTCACCACCCTCTCCAGCCTTTCAGCCTGAGCCGGCCAGGACAGCCTGGGCCCTGGAGAAGGCCCTGGTCTTAGGCCTCTGGAGCTTACCTGGGTGCAGGTCCAGACAGGATGGGTTTTTGTAGGTCTGAGACCCCCACACCAGCCGTCTGACTCTTCTCTCTATACTTTTGTCCCCAGCCCCTGAACAGAACAATCAGAAGCTCTCAGGGGACACTGGGTTCGCGCAATACCCTAATCCTTTGGCCCTCGCACCCTGGTGCCCACTGCACGGACAAGGGAGGAGGCTGGCGCTTAGAAAATAAACGCTCGCTGGTGATTTATTGCTTGGGTTGGGGAGCCATCCAGGGCAAGTGTAGACAAGGGAGCAAGGCCTGAGTATCCTGGGGGATCTCTGGAGGCCACTGAGCCAGTCTTTCAGGGGTTGCTGTGTAGGAGTCTAATCACAGTTGGAGCCAGCATGGGCCCGGCGTGTTGTGAGGTGACTGGTCAGGTAGCGCATGGCAGAGCGGATGCCCTCCACAGTCCTCCGCTCTACTGTCTCTAGCATGTGGGTGACAGAGCGTAAGGCCGAGCCGGTGCCAGAAGCCAGCCCAGAGGAGAAGGCTGAGCTGGCGCTGCCCAGGATGCTGGAGACTGAACGCAGGCTGGGCCCCGGGCTGTGCAGCATATCTGCCACAGTGTTGCGGCCAGAGGCCAGGAAGCCTGTGGCCATGCCCATGCCCATGGTGGTCTCAGACCACACCAGGATGTCTGCCAGGGAGCTTATGGAGCCCTCACCCCCACCCAGCAAGCTAGTCATGGATCTCATGTAGTTGTTCTCCTCATTGGCCATGTATAGGTTGGGATCCAGGGGTGTCCTCTCCAGGGCCACCTCCTGGGGTCTGGACAAAAGGGAGACACTGTCTTCTGGGGAGGGAGAGTTAGGCGGAGTCTGCCACTCTCCTGAGGTCGTCAGGTCCTCTGTCACTGTCTGGAACTCATCTGATGACGAAGAAGTTTTGGTGTTGAAGCGTAAGGCCTTTGGACTCCCAGTTTTCTTCTTAGCATCCTTAGTGGTACTGGTGGCCTGAGGCTCAGGCTGATCCTGGGCATCTATAGTGGATGTATCTGTATCACTCACAGTGGGCTGACTCTGGATAGACTCAGAATCTACCGAGCCCTCAGCACTTGAGGCATGTGGAGCTAATTCTGGCTCCGTGTTGGAAATGCCCTCCACTTGGGGTGTCTTTTCCTTGCTCAAGGAGTGATGTGGGAGAGTCACCATACTGTGAGTTGCCTTTGAGTCTTCAACTACCCTGTCCCAGGTTTGGTCCGGGAGGCTCATGGACACTTGCAGGTCAACTGAGTCTTGTCTGGGAAACAGAAATGTCATCTTTTTAAGCATCTCCTGGCTCCTGCCAGGGGCAATTTCATCCTGGTGTATGTCTCCAGACAAGGATATGACTGTCTTGAGAGAGGCCTGATCTGCATCTTTCGGTCCAGTGGATTCCGCAGGGCTGCTCTCTGACACCCGAACAGGGCCGCTCTCTGATGCCTGAACAGGGCTGCTCTCTGACACCCGAACAGGTCCGCTCTCTGATGCCTGAACAGGGCTGCTCTCTGATGCCTGAACGGGTCTGCTCTCTGACGCCTGAACGGGGCTGCTCTCTGACACCAAGACATCTGCAGGGGGGAATGCTTCATCTTGGGATGTCCCTATTGTGCTGTCTGCAGGGTTGCTGTTGGATAGGGAGGCCTCAGGAGAGCCAGGTGTGGGGCTGCTGGCAGCTCCATTGTCTACCAAGGGCTCGGTGGTCATCTATGCCCTTTGCTACTTGTGGTTTGAGAGAGTGGCCACAGCCCAGCTTGGCTGAGCTGTCCATTTGGTGAGGTCACAGGGGGATGTGGATAGCTAGTGATGTCACAGGTACCTGCAGAGCAAGGTCCTGAGCATCTAGAATGACCTTGTGGGTGGGCTGAGGATATGGGACAATTTGTGGTTGGGTTTGCAGATCTGTAGGGAAATTGACAAGTCTTGGGAAAGGGTGGAGGTATATGTGCAGTTGCAGCCACAGCCATGGGGAGTCACAATGGCTGCCATGACTGGCAAATAAGAAGGGGATGCAGGTGTTGACTGAGAATCATTGTTTATAAAGAACTCCTCTGGCAACTCTGAACCAGTGCCTCAGGACCCCAATTTAGCCAGACTTTCTGCAGGGTAAGTAAGAATAAACAAAGGCCAAGGGCTTGAGTGCTCCTAGCCCTCATCTTCGGCTGTGGGGTTAACCCTTTTGACATAGAACAAATAATCTACTTCTCCCACTTAACTGGGCTGGGAGGGCAGAGAATAACAAAAACAATGCACAAATCCCTTGAGTATTCCTTGGAGAAGTAGGGGGATAGCTTGAGGCTCTGTCTCAAAAAAAAAAAAAAGGCAAGAGAAGGAGATAAGCATCCTTGTAGAGACCTCTCATCTCTAGGTGGGATATGGATTTATCAAGATACCCAGAGGGAATAAGGAACTTACTCAAAGTCTCCTAATAAGCCCAGAGTCCAGGATTTGAATCCTGTCTGGCTTTACAACTTGAGCTCTTCAGCACTCTCTAATGCCAGGAGGAATATTAAAAATACTGAATGATTAGAATGACTGGCTGCAGTAAGGACACATTTCCTAGCTCCCCTGCAGGGAAGTAAGAACTTGTGATTGTGTTCTGGCAAGTGGGTAGCAGCAAGTGGGAGCTGGGGGTTGTAACACCCTCCGTCCTGTCACAGGCAGACAAGATCTACCACCCCCCACTGTCACAGGCACATAAGATCTACCACCCCCCACTCCTGGTCTCCATTCCCCTGGCTGCTCATTTCCCTCAAGCCTTTTTCACTGAATCCCCTTAGCCAGCCTCAGGCTTGACCCTCTGAGGTGACTCCCATTCTTCTGAGCACCAGGCTTAATGCTCAGTAGGTATTCTCCCTGTGGGGACCCTGCTGCCACACTAAAGGTCACAAGGCAAAAAGGTTCATAAAGGATCCTTCAAACCTCTGAACACCTTTTTGCTCTTTTGCCTTTATGCTATCCTGCTCATAGGAATGTGAAGCCTGGCGCAACAGCAGCCATCTTAGTCCCTGAGGTAATCTTGAGGGTGGAAAACACACACTGAGATGGTGGGCACAAAGATGGAAGGGACTCTGGTCCCATGGTCAGAGCCATCATGATAGCCATCAGACTATTGACAACCTCCATAATTTGTTTTTGTGAGAGAAGATAATCCCATATGTACTCAAGCTATTGTTACTTGTGATATTACATGCAGCTAAACTTAATTCTCACCCAATTATGACAATTATAAGATTTCTGTCAGATTCTGTGTTTGCTTGAGTTACCTTCCAGTCCTAAACAAAAGCAGCCTATTGCATTGAATGCTGGTATGTCTGGCCCTGTGCAGGTGTTATTCTCTCTTTTGGGGTAGGAAAACAGACGTAGAGAAGCTAGGTGGACAGCAAGCTCAATGGTTTTTGCCTGACTCCAAAGCCCCCACATCTCATGCTTCTTCTTGCTTCTAGTTAGAAAGTTGTTTTTTTCTCCATCTTTATTAAGGAAGTAAAAACTATATACCAGTACCAATATTTAAACTATATGACCCAATCCAGTGGTTTTTTTTTTTTTTAGTAGAGACAGAGTCTCACTTTATCACCCTCAGTAGAGTGCCATGGCATCACACAGTTCACAGCAACCTCCAACCCCTGGGCTGAGGCAATTCTCTTGCCTCAGCCTCCCAAGTAGCTGGGACTACAGGCACCCGCCACAACGCCCAGCTATATTTTTGTTGCAATTTTGGCCAGGGCTGGGTTTGAACCCGCCACCCTCAGTATATGGGGCCAGTGCCCTACTCACTGAGCCACAGGTGCTGCCCTCCCCTCTGTTTTTGATATCCATTAGACTATGAAATAATTGCTATAATCAAGCTAATTAACATTTACTGTCACCTCATGTAGTTGCCTGTTTTTCAGATAGGCTCTTGTTCTGTTGCCCAGGCTAGAGTGCAGTGGTGTGCTCATGGCTCACTAAGCCTTGAACTCCTGGCTCAAGCCTCCCTCTCAAGCAGCCAGGACACAACAGGTATACACCACCATGCCTGGCTAGTTATTTTTATTTATTTTTTGTAGAGATGAGGTTGCCTAGGCTGGTTTGAACTTCTGGCCTTAAATGATTCTCTTATCTGGGCCTCTCAGTGCTGGGATTATAGGTGTGAGCCATCAGCCTGGCCTTTTTTCTTTAATGTGTGTGTAGTTGAGAATAGTAACAAAGTTCATGTGGCCCACTAAAACCATCAGGTGCTCTTCATAGGCGCTGGGGCCAAACTCCTTTTCCTCACGCTCCATTTGGAATTCAATTTTTGATTTTGCCTGTTTAACTTTACACTTAACCTTGTTAAGTTTCATATGCCTTAAAAATCTGTGCCAAAGCCTGGGCACGGTGGCTCATGCCTATAATCCTAGCACTATGGGAGGCTGAAATAGGAAGATCCCTTAAGGCCAGCCTGGGAAACACAGAGAGGCCTCATATTTACAAAAAATTAAAAAATTAGCTAGGCATGGTGGCATATACCCGTATAGTCCATATACTTGGGAGGCTAAAGCAGGAGAATCACTTAAGCCCAGCAGTTCAAGGTTACAGTATTCTATGGTTGTTTCAGTGCAGTCCTGCCTGGGCAACAGAGCGAGACTCTGTGCCAAAGAAGGATAGAGGAGACTAAAGAACTGATGTCGGCTCGGCGTCTGTGGCTCAATCGGGTAAGGCGCCAACCACGTACACCTAAGGTGGTGGGTTCGAATCCCCAGCCCGGGCCCGCCAAACAACAATGATGGCTGCAACCAAAAAATGGCCGGGCGTTGTGGCGGGCGCCTGTGTCCCAGCTA
>CAUYQV010039387.1:0-20527 GCA_963574575.1 Galagoides demidoff | reverse complement strand
GCTCTGGTCTCAGTCCATACACAGCTAGCCTCTGCTTGCCAGACCAGATGGAGTCAGGGGACCATACCCCACCTTCCAGTCTCAGTCCACTGCCTAGCAAGGCTCTGTTAGAGTTAAGGTACCATACTCCACCCGAGGGTCTCAGTCCTCACCTTGTAAGCCTCTGTTCACCAGCTCTGCTAGAGGCAGTGGAGCATGCCCTAGTCCTCAGGGCTTGGTGCACACCCAGTAAGCCACGGCTCCAGGGTTGGAATCAGGAGACCACACCCTTGCTCTCAGGTCACAGTCCACACCTATCAAGCCTCTGCTTGCAGCCCCAGCAGGGATTAGCCCTGTCTGCCAAACTCAGTCCACACAGAGCAAGGCAACCACTCTCCTGCTATGGATGCCATCAGAGCCAGGGGTTCTGTACCCATCCTGCCAGACAAAGCCCGAACTGAGGGTTAACACTACCACTGACCAGGCATAGTCACAACCAGGGGACTGCTCCTCCTCCTGCCGAGTGTCCCTTTCTTCCCATACCCACTTTCTTCCCCGTTAGTCACAGATTCCATCCTGCTGATTGGCAGCCACACTATGCCCAGGTCTCTCAGGACAAGACCAAACACTCTATACTCTGCAGCCCACCAGAGGGGGAAAGGGTAGACTGGGAGTTTGTACTTGTGGGGAAAAATATCAGTTCAATTTTATGCCTGGTGGGGTGGTATCTAGGTTCATAAGTGGGACCTCCCTGGAGAAAGAGACCTGGAGTTTAGTGGCTCTCTCCAGCAAGGTAAAATGAGAGGTCTTTTGTTCTCTGCTCATTTGCAGATAGCCTGTGGCAGGCCTCCTGCTTGGGGGAGGGGGCTCCTGTCCTCTAGTCAATAGGTTTTGTACCTGTAATTTGTTTTCTTGAATGCTCTTCCTTGGAGTTACAGCCTGCCAAACTTCTTTCTTGGCTCAGCTCCCCATCTTTGGCTTCGTGGAGTCTGATTTTGTCTAGTTTTTCTTCCTCTGCTCAGGAGCCTCTGATGAGGGTTGCTACCAGTTGGCCATCTTCCCAGAATTCCCTCATAATTTAAGTTTTAATATATTTGATTTTTTTTTTTTTACCAATAAAGACATTGACCATTTAGAAATGAGGAGTTTCCAACATACAGTTTAATAAAGTATCTTATTTTCACAGAGACATGATGCCTTACTGTGTTGAAGCATGCTTTTTTTTGAGACAGTCTCACTATGTTGCCCTTGGTTGAGTGCCATGGCAACATAGCTCACAGCAACACCCAACTCTTGGGTTTAAGCAATTCTCTTGCCTCAGCCTCCCAAGCAGCTGGGACTACAGGTGCCCACCACAATACCTGGCTATTTTTGTTGCAGATATCACTGTTGTTTAGGTGGCCTGGGCCAGGTTTGAACCTGCCAGCCTCAGTTGTATGTGGCCAGTGCCATAACCACTATGCTACGGGCACTGAGCTTGCAGTATGCTTTTATGATTATTGAGAGTTAAGTATGCAACAGACTATATCTTTACAGAGAAATACATTCCCATCCTTGGTCAAAAATGGTCGAGGTTAGGTTCCACTTTAAAGAACTGCGTTCTTACTACTTAAATCCTTGCTCTTTCTCTACATCACTCTAAGTGATGTTGGTTTTCCTGATTATTCGAACTAATAAGTGGGGTCAAAGCTTATGTGCAGAATGAATAAATGCCCCCCCCTTGCTCAAAAAACAGCAGCACCCCTTCATCCTCTCATTATACTACCCTCTCCTCTCTTCCTTTCTTCCCTCCTTACCTGAAATATTGAGTGAAACATGATCTTTAGTGAATTGCAATTAAAATATGTGTTGGTTGCCTGGGAGCAGAGAGAAAGGCTCAAGAATGTTCTTTAATCTCCTGCTGGCTGTTGGCATGGATTCTTTCAGCTGAATAGCTAAAACAGTTAGCTTTTAAGTATGGGCAATTTGGACTATGATTTCAAGGAGAATCTGACTAGAAGTAACAATAGGTGATTTTTAAGATTCCTTTCAAGACTAAAATGTTTTATTATAAGTAGTCCTGGGTAGCCTGGGGTTGACTTGCAAGGAAAAGAAAGGGAGACCACTAACTGAAAGTGAAGAGGTAGGATCTTAGGGGAAAATTTCACACTCCAGTTTTGCCTGGAAGTAGGAGGCAAAGGCAGGGGTGAGAATCGCAGCCCCTGATACAGCATCTGAAAGCCGCAAACATCCTACCCTCCCAAACCTTACTAGATTCTCACTGAGCAGGGAAAGTAATATCACCAAAATAAACCAAGGTGCCTTGGCAAGGAAGGTAAGAAAAGGAACCTGTGTATTTGTTTCTTGAGCAATGGGAGGAATTTATCAAAGAATATGGGCATAGATGCCTGATTCCCAGGGACCCCGTAACTTTTCCATGACCTTGACATCCTGAAAGCTCAGGCAAACAAGGAACTGAGCTCAGGCTTCTTGGCAACAGAGTGGACTCATGGCTAGAGAAGGAGCAGAGGGTATAAAGTTGTTGCCTTTCCTTGCACAGTGGGTCTTAGTCCCTGACTTTCAGGAGCCTCCTCCCAGAACATTCCCTCACTCTGTCCTCCTGTAGGAGGTTCCTGTGCCACTCTGGCTCAGGAGAGCATACCTTACATTCACCTTGGCTGAGCATCTTCTGCCCCAGACACAGATGAGGACCCTGCTGCACATGTTGGCCATGTCTTATTTATAGAAGTAACCCTTATAATCACAGTTTGTTGGAACTTCTAGACACCTGTAAGGACACAATAAAAATAGATACCATTTACTTAGGCTGTGAATGTGTTGTGGGTTGGATAGGAATGACTTGTCAAGTAGAGACTGCTAAAGGATGCCCAGAAAGTGGGTTGATTCCTGATCCTGGTCACTATGTGAATGTTACTTTCTGGAATCCTTGTAGGCTCTGCCCCCTGAGGCTACAAAGGGAAGATTGGGATCCTCAGGGTCATACCCAGTAGTGAAGTGCTAAACATTATCAGTATCTTCTCCTGGTGGAATTAAACCCAACACCTCTTAGAAGAGAGAAAATGAATGTAAGAATTCTAGTAAGCTGGCTTGAATTTTTTTTATTACAAAATTAGAGAAACAAAGTTGAAGGGACATGTAAAACATCACAAAAATGAATCACGGGTTACTGAGGAGTCTAAATTGTAGATCATCCTAATGCATGCATGTTTCCAAGTCTGCTTTACTGTTAACATTAATAATTTTCATTCCCATATTTAAAAAGGCCTATGACTTTTAGTATAGTTTATCCTCTTATGTGGGCTCACCATGTGCATATAATGCATAAAAGCACAAGATGAATCATTTATCATAAATTCTTAATTAATGGAATCTGAATCAAGATTGACAGAGTTTGTTTAGTGAGCTGTATAGTCACACACTCCAACGTTTAGGTGAATGATGAACAGCATATGCTACAGTGGTCCCGTGAGTTAGAATAGAGCTGAAAAATTCCCACTGCCCAATGACGCTATAGCTGTCAGTCGCAGTACCACACATTACTGGTGTTTGTGATGATGCTGGTGTGAATAGACCTCCCGAGCCGCCCTTCATGTAGACACACAGCAGAGCACACACAATGATGTCAGTGTGTGTTATGTCACAGTGTTAATAAATGGCTATGCTGCTAGTTAAGTATTCCCTGTGCTGTGTGTTTTATCCTTATTTCATAGCTCACTCCTACTTAACAAAGGAAATTTAATTGTAAACCACCTCAGGCAGGTCCTTCAGAAGAGGTGTTCCAGAAGAAGGCATTATTGTCATAGGAGGGGACAGCTCCATGGTGTTATTTCCCCCTGAAGACCTTCCAGCGGGACAAGACATGGAGATGTTGATGAGCTGATCCTGTGTAGGCCTAGGCTCTTGTGTATGGTTTGTGTGTCTTACTTTTTTAACAAAAAAAAATTTTTTTAAGTAAATAAATATTAAAGATAGAAAAAGATAAGAATATAAGAGAAATATATATTTGTCAAGCTGTTTTAAACTATTATTACAAAAGAGTCAAAAGTTTAAAAAAAATTTAAAAGATTATAAAGTTAAAAAGTTATAGTTGTTAAGTTCAATTTATTATTGAAGACAGTTTTTTTTTTTTTTAGAGACAGAGTCTCTCTGTGTTATTTAGGCTGGAAAGCAGTAGCATGATCATAGCTCTCAGCAGCCTGGAACTCCTGGACTGAAACCCATCCTTTTGCCTCAGCCCCCCAAGTAGCTAGGGCTACAGGGATGCTTAATCACACCCAGCTAAGATAAAAAATATTTTTTTACATTGAGTATAGCCTAAGTGCACAGTGTTTATAAAGCCTACAGCCCTGTCTTAGGCCTTCACATCTACTAACTGACTCACACAGAGCAATTTCCAGGCCTGCAAGCTCCATTCACAGTAAGTGACCTATACCTGTTTACCATTATCCTTTTCTACATTTAGATACACAAATACTTAACATGGTGTTATAGTTCCCAGTACAGTGACATGTACATGTGCTCTGCCTGGGTGTGTATGAGGCTGTACTGTCGGGTTGTAGATAACAATAGCAACAAAATCACAAAGGACACATTTCTCAGAATGCCATCCTTCTAGTTAAGCAGCATGTGACTGTATTTAAATATTGTGAATGTGGGATATATTTTGGTAATCCTTTCATATAGTTCATGTTTTTTTCACAAGAAAATATTTCTTTTTAGTTAATGATGTAGTCAACATAACTTTATAATCTATTTCAGCTGTATTATTACTGAGATAAAAATTATTTTTGCCCTGTGTTGATTACATTCAGTTCAAGAACTATTTATGGAGAGTTCAGTATGTATAAAGCTTAGTGAGAGCCAGTGAAAAAGCACGAAGGTGGCAAGAAGATAAATATATAAATAATGAGACTCCAAAGCTGAATAAGGGAAGTGTCAAGGGAACAAAAATAATGGATGGGTTAAGGGCAGAGGAATATATCCAGCTGGAAAATAAAAAATACAATCACGGAGAACAGGTAATTGGATATAGATCCTGAAGCATGGGCAGGACTTTAGCCGGGGACATCGGGAGGGAATGCGGTGAGGAGGAGACCGCTTAAATTAGGGCTGGGAGGCGGACTGGAGCAGCAGCAACTTCATCAGTTAATCACTGCTTGGATCCCCTCTGGGTGGCTGGCTATCTCTAATTTCCTCAGACTTCTGGAATGTTTGCTTCTGCAATTTGGTTTGGTCCAACAGTCATTCCTTGCATGCCAACCGTGTGGAAGCAGAGCAGTAAAGGTGAACAGGTGGGTGCTCTGTGCCTCACTCACCTGCGCTGGGGTCCGGTCACACGCCGGGATGTGGGGGAGGGGCAGAGCCATCACCTAGCCTGTGCACAGTCGCAACTTTCCAAGGCGGATTGGTTAGTTAGTACTCTGTGCGCATGGACAGGTGGGAGTCAGAACAGGAGCAAAAATGAGCAGGGCACGGGGAAAAGCGGGAACACAGCTGAACATGTGACATGGCATTTGAGTTTAGGGAAGTATGAACGCTGCAGGATTCCAGACCCACATACTTGAGCAGTTTCTAAGATGTCTCATTATTGTTCCAGTACATCGGGGGGTTATTGTTTCTGTCTGTTTTGAGACCGAGTCTCTATTGCCCTGGGTAGAGTGCTGCAACATCATAGCTCACAGCAACCTCAAACTCCTGGGCTCCGGTGACCCTCCTGCCTCCGCCTCCCGAGTACCTGGGACCACAGGCGCCACCGCCACAACTCCCAGCTAGTTTTTCTGTTTTAAAAGATATGGGTCTCGCTCTTGCTCAGGCTCGTCTCCAACTCCTGAGCTTAGGCGATCCACCTGCCTCGGCCTCCCAGAGTACTGGGATCACAGGCGCGATCCCCTGGGTGGCCCGCTTCTCGGCTTGGTCTGTTGGCTTTGTGATGTGATGTGGGGACAGGACTCTGATCTCATGGCTTCCGTGCAAGGCCACATCCTGCACTTTAACTTCAGAGTTAGCCGCCTTGTTCCGCTTCCAGGACACCCACCTGTTTGAGCAGTTTTCTGGCTCTTCTGCATGCACGGACCAGAGGCCGTTTGTTTAGGGTCTCTGAACGTGGTGACTTGATTCGGGAGCCTCATGCCTGTATAGCGTATTAATAGGAAGACACCCAGGAGCAGGAGAATCCAACAATGGGCATTGATTAAAAAACTCCCTGAGTCAATCTGGGTGTAACTCACACAACCCCCATAGTGTCACATATTTCTCAGTCCCAGATACGGGCTTTTGTTCTCACTACTGATACCTTAAATCTCTGTAATCTATTTATGTGTCCTTTTGTTAACAAACAAACAAACAAACAAACAAACAAAAAACCCCCACTGATATCTAAATATATGGAGCGTAAAAGTTTTCTTCTTACGCTGTAGTTCTAGCTTTTCTATCCTGGGCTAATAATTCTCTGTCATGGAAATAAGTTTTAAGAAAATAAAATTTCAATCAAGACTGCTTTTTACAGGATGGGTATGTGCGACTGAAAGTGCCATCCGCTGGGGCCACTAGTCCAGCCCACAGTGAACCTGCGGGTGTAATTAGTTAGATTTCACCCCCACTCGGCAGAGGCAGCTGTGGGTCATAGGAACCTCAGTCTTCAGGGCTTCGCATTTGTGGGTCTCTGCTCTGTCGTAATTGAATCCAAAGATATGAAATCAGTCACCACTGAGAATGTACATCTGTAGGACTGAAACCTTTTTCCTGCTAAGTTCTTTCATTGTGCTATTTATTTCAATTTCATGTTATTTTTCAATTAAAAATGACACATGTCATCTGAAATGGTAGCTACACTCACAAAGGAAATAGAAAATTAAAAGATACAGGAATAATTGAAATTTGAAATGTTTCCTTCCATTACTGAGATATTTTAGTTCTGAAATGTTTGTATGTTGCCTCCTATGAAACTCCTACGTGTATACATAGTAAAAGAGAAAATTTTCTTTGAAATATTCCTGTTTTCCTCCTATGCTAACATGAATATGTCATAATATTTTTTGTTTTATGGAACTCATTTCCCATTGATGCAGAATTTTTAAGTGAAGGTAATCACAATAATTAAGGAGTAAATGTGTAAATGAGGGCCTGATTTGAGTTATTTAATTAACATAGATTCATGGAAATTTGGCAACTGGAGGATTAAAATGTGAGTTTTAATCTAATCTGTTTCTGTACTTTTCAGCTCTCCCAAACTATGAGTTATCAGCAAAGGGACCAAATAAAGTAGAGAATTCTAAATGTGCAAAAACCAAAAAAGATACTAACAAGCTATTTCCTGCCTAATACTAGTACTCCTGCATAGAAAAGTTCTTAGAGATAATTCTTATGAATCTTTTCTACGTAGGGGAAGTGAGGAGATGATGTAAAATGGTTCTCCCCAAATACAGCCTCAGTGGTGTTGGTGTTCATCTACTCAGGACAGACCAAGCCCTCCAGGATGACCAGGGGCCTGGAGCTCCCCAGGTCTGGGTAGTCACTGCTTTTTATCCTTTGTTAACATAAACTAATCACACCATTCCTCCCAACCTGCTTTGAAAGACAAGTAAGAGCACCTTATGGCAGCAACTCGCAGAATGGACAAGCTCCTGCCAGCGTCCTTCTCTGCTCCCCACCTCTATAGAATCTCAGACTTAAATCCCTTTAATTTACTATCACAGGGATCTTCCTTAAACATTATTTTACCATATTCTCCCCCCACCCTGTACCCTATAGTTGGTGAGAACTAATGCCAACTTAGGGTCGAACGAAACAGCTGATGTTCCAAATGGACAGGTTCATGTTAAGATGATGTGCTGAGGGTACCGCTACAGCATGAACAAAGAATGTGGGAGGCTCGGCGCCTGTGGCTCAATCGGCTAAGGTGCCAGCCACGTACACCTAAGGTTCGAATCCCCAGCCCGAGCCCGCCAAACAACAATGATGGCTGCAACCAAAAAATGGCCGGGCGTTGTGGCGAGCACCTGTGGTCCCAGCTACTTGGGAGGCAGAGGCAGGAAACTTGCTTGAGCCCAGGAGTTGGAGGTTGCTATGAGCTGTGATGCCATGGTACTCTACCCAGAGGGATAGCTTGAGGCTCTGTCTCAAAAAAAAAAAAAAAAGAATGTGGGAGAGACTCTTGTAGAGGGGATAAGCCTCCTTGCCACCCCTAAATGCACCAATGTCACGGTAAAGGGGCCCAGCAGGTGTCAGGAGGAGGAAGCTGGGCAGTGAGATAATGGACTGCTCTGGGCATGGAGGAACCAGGAGCTCATCTTGGTGAAAGTGTATGGAGTGGCAAACGTGGATTTGGAGCTCCTCAGAGAAGTCTGGGTCGAGGGAGTCCCAGGGAGGCTTAGGGGTTTACATGATGGGAGGAGACGATATGGCCAAGGGTTGGTAGAGGTAAGAGAAGAGAGCTAGGGATAGATGGGGAGGAGCTAAGGGGGTTTATCAAAGAGGATACCCAGGAGAGGAAATAGCAAAGAAGCAGAGAGAAACAAGGGACAGCAGAGCTCCAAGAAAGATGGAGCATCCATCAGTTCATCAGGAGAGGCAGAGTCAGATTAAGACTAAAAGGTGATCGCTGAACCGGCCGCATAGATCACTGCGATGGTAAGAAAAATGCATTCAGCAGTGGAGCCCACCCTCCTCAAGAAGCTTGTTGGAGAAGAAAAGGACACAAGATCAAGTAATGGGAGCTGAGTCAGGGGCCCAGGGATAATAACCAAGAAAACGCTGACTACATGACACAGTCAGATGGTTTTAGGAAGATTAATCAGGGAAAATGGGAAGAGAGGAACGCAGAAAGCAGTAACTACTCAGGCAGATGAGAGTGGGAATAATAAAAAGAGTAAAGGTCTTTAATTCCTAGATCTTTCTTTCCATTTTCTTCTTGTATTTAGTGTTCAACAAAAAAGTATCTAAATCCTTTGTCAACATTTAAAAAAATACTTGACTCTTTACATCCACACAGTAAGTCTCAGGCCAAATCTTCTATGTTGTCTTTGGAATCTCTTCTCCATTCTCCAGCCATTCTCCCTTCCTTTGCCCTGGTATGGAACCTGCGTTGGTCTCTCCCCTCCTATGTTCAGTGTACCTGTCAGGCAAACATTTCTGCTTCCTGTGCACTTGGCCCATTTGTCTTACTATTTTTATTAGCCTCTGTCTCTCTTGGTAATAAATTCAGGTTTCTTTTATACTCTGCCCTCTCACTTCTGGATTTTCATCTTTAAGCCTTATTTTCTATTTCTTCCATTGTCATTCCATTTTGCTTTCTGATTCCCTGAACACTTGTCCCCTGGTGTTTTCTGGCAACTTGAAAAGTCACCCCTCAGAAGATCTCAGTAATACAATTTTGCTCTTTAAAATTTCAGGACTGTTATATTCCAGCAATAAATATAAATAGAGAAGTAAGTTAATGGCACTTCAACATTTTGAGATTACCCTTTTCTTGACTGAATATTACATTTCATGCAGAGAATTCAAAATGTTTTCAATGGTGGGTTTTTGGTTCTAATTTTTGTTTGTTTTTGTTTCATCTAAACTCAGGATAGGCCCTTACATAAACACAGGGAAAAGTTTGCCTGGAGAATATGATTTGAAGGATATTGAAAAGATCCATAGTTGGGCACAGTTACTTAAATATTTACTATCATCTTTCAATTGAATTGAGACATTTTAGCTTCTAGAATGGTAAAATAAGCCACTAGGAGAGTAGGGAAACAAATAAGGTCTAACTGAGCCAAGAGTACAGATGGCCTAGACCAGAGAAATTGCTCAGAGTGCAAGGTCTGGGGTCACTGAGTGGAGGCTCAGAGCAACTCCACTTGGCAGGAACGCTCTCAGCAGCAGGATTCACTGTTGCCTCAGTGAATGAGAGTCTCAATGAATTCTACTGTTGCCTCAGTGAATGTGAGACTCAGTGACTCCTACTTTTGCCACAGTGAATGACAGTCTCAGTGACTCCTGCTGTTGCCTCAGTGAACAAGAGTCTCAGTGACTCCTACTGTTGCCTCAGTGAATGAGAGTCTCAGTGAATCCTACTGCTGCCTCAGTAAATGAGAGTCTCAGTGACTCCTACTGTTGCCTCAAAGTAAAAAACAAAACAAAGCAAACAACAACAAAAATTTTACTTTCACAGATTGAACAATGTTGTCCATAGCTAGAAGGCAAAGCTGAAGGGTTAGCCAGGCAAAAGATGAGTCTGGCTCCTATAGAACGGCTTTTGGTGGGCCACTCAAGGAATCAATATTTACCTTGAGGACTATGGGGAATCTGTGAAAGGTTTTAGACAGGAAAATGACTTGATCAGATTTAATTTGTAGAGAATTGGTTTTAGCTAAAAAGTGGAGATGGGATTGGAGGGAGGGCTGGGTGGGATCCGAGGCAGTGATGCCGGTGTGGAGGTCACTCTTGTGGCCATTCCAGCAGAGATGATGGTAGTCTAACTGAGGTGTAAAGGGTTCATTCACAAGTCAGTAGGTGAGTCACTAAGACTCGGTGGTTTATAAGAGAAAAGAGAAAAAAAAAACTATGGTGCCCAAATTTCTGATTTGGCCAATGGATAGATAATGCTGTCATTTATAAAGATAGAGAATGCCAGAGAAAACATTTGAGAGGAGAGAGCCAGGGAAACGTTCAAGAGTCAAACAAATGTGGTTTTAAAAGAGTCAAACAAATGTGGTATAAATCCTACCTCTTTGGTCAAGTTACTTTATCTTATCTATGAAATGAGAATAGTAGTATCCATTTCATAGAGCACCTGATAGAATTAAATAATACATATAATATATCTTACACAGTAACCTGGGCTTTAGATGTTCTCTTAATAGTTAATATGACCAACATTATTTAAACTCTGTTAAAGTGGTGGTTCTCTATGGTGTTTTTACACCTCTTGCCATAGCTTTTGCCCCAGACAATCTTTTCAAGAGTATTTGAAGAGCAAACAACCTCGGAAGAAAGAGGTGGTGGCTCCCTTGGGGTAGAAGGCAGGTTTGTTTTTCTACTGGAATAATAAAGGTAACGGCTCTCTCCTGGGCTGGTTCACTTGCAGCCTCATATAAGATTGGGTTTCCCAAATTTGAGTTTCTTTAGCTGTGACACAAATCCACCTGGGCCACTACGAATTGGGCCCCGTGGGATCTGGGGTGGTAGTGAGGGGGCCAAGGGAGACCCAGATGAGCACGAGGCTCATGTTGCCTCGGTGCTGTGAGCAGCTGAGCTGTTTTCTTCTTGTGTCCTCCCCATCATTTATGAAACCACAGCAGGCCATCTTGCTGGCTTGCAAGTAGGGTAAAACCTCCGACCCTTCACATTTCTTGCTAAAATTGTCTTTTAAATGTAGACATGTACATTATAAAGCCTCGATTCAATCGCTTTGTGACATTATTTCCCAGTCTTGACATGCATGCTTTTCATAATTCTAATTATGGACAATAGAAGTTCATGAGACAAGAGTGTTCATTTTCATTTGGAAGAATGCAATTGCTTTGCTTATTTAATTGGGCAAAGTTTGAGAATCACAAGATTATATTTAAAAAATTTCCCCTTTCAGGCACAAATCCATGGTGTAGAAACATGTTGTACAAATCTTTACTGTCTAATAAATATTAAGTATCCAACTACCATTATGAACAAACAGGAATATTTTTAGTATTAATAGCAATCACTGAGTAGATAGCATAGATTAAGGCAGCCATTGGCTAGAAAATGCCACCTATGTGTTAATGCCATGTAACATATATTTTTATCAGTTAATCTTTCCAGTCTTTATTTATATATGGGAACATGATTTCTAAAAGATATCAATGCTTATTTGTGTATATGTGTATAAAGCACCAATCACATCTCAACACGGGGCTCTGCTTTGTAAGGAAAGACGATGATACAGAGTTAAAGATGAGGAACGTTCCCTTAGGGAACAGTGTTTGCTAACTTATGAAAAAAGGGTGGGGGTCGCAAAACACAAACATAAAAGGGAAAGAAAAATGAGTTGCAGGTGGGGCTTAAGATAGCAGATGGAATACATAGGAGATGGGTCCTATTTTAATAGTCAAAGATAAGAATAAGATAGAGGGGAACATAAAAAGTGTGGAAGCCAGAGGACAGCAAAGCACGATCACGTCAACTAAGGCCATGGGTAGGGCAGGCCCCTGGAGCAGGGACAGGAGCCACATGAGAGAAGCAGCAGCTGTGAGGGCATGGCAGCCACGTGAGAGGAGGAAGCAGCTGTGATGATGTCTCAGCTGATGCAAGAGCCACGTGAGATGAGGAAGCTGCAATGACAACATGGCAGTGACGCAAGAGCCACGTGAGAGGAGGAAACAGCTGTGGCACTGACACAGGAGCCAAAGGGGCAACTTGGAAACCCAACAGCTTGTGTTTCCGCAGAAGGCAGTTATTCTTGCTTAGTAAAAAGGCATGAAAGTGGAGAAAACTCTGAAGAGTTTGGTGAGCCTGACATGGGAGAAATGGCCGTGCCTTTGAGTCATGGGTCGCTGGGCAGAGGCATCTCTGGGCTCTCAAACCACAGCTGTCTGTTTTTGTGGCAGAAGGAAACCTACACTGAATTCTGTGAACGTGAAACGACACACACAGTCTTTCTAAACTGCCCACGTTTGAAGATTCAGTTGTATTATCGGAGCATCTCTGGGCCAAAGAACAGACAAGAGGATGGAAAATAATCCACAAGAACACCAGAGAAGGGGGAAGCCAGGAGCTCGGATTTGGGTCTTGTTGGCAGTGTTTTTCTCTCTTATTCCCAGGTGTTGTAGACAAGATGTGGCAATCATAAAAGCTGTTTAGTTCTGGAGACATGGCCAAAATCTAAATCACTATCGTGTTTTAAATAGTTAAAGTGTCAGGCATTCTTTTTCTTGTATACTACATCTTTGTTTATTATTCTGTTAGGTAAAGCCCCTTGTCATTAGACTCCAGGCAAAGCAGTTAACGGGGAAACTGAATCCACACTCTGGACCTAATTTTTTGATAGAGTTTCCTCTTTGATCACTGCATCTTTGTATTTAATTATGAGGTCTGCCTTGACGCCATGGTACCTTTTGCCCTTCTTACTCTTTCTCAGTTTGTTTAAAAAGAAAGGAGTTTTGCATTTCTTTTAAAGCAAGCTCATTTCAGTTAGTTCATTGAAAAATG
This sequence comes from Galagoides demidoff, assembly GCA_963574575.1. Classification (NCBI taxonomy): domain Eukaryota; kingdom Metazoa; phylum Chordata; class Mammalia; order Primates; family Galagidae; genus Galagoides; species Galagoides demidoff. Next base: position 7,378 of record CAUYQV010039387.1, on the reverse strand, counting down.
TCACCTTCTGCTTCCTGTTGCTCCTTGGGTCTTTTTACTCTTGATCCCCTGAAAGGCACAATTTCCTCCTCTACATTCTGTAAGGATAGCTCACAGAGCAGGTTTCCTGAGAATATAATTTTCAGAAATGCCAGATGTGAGGGGGACGCTAGAGCCGTTTGATGAGTTCTCTGTTACAGCTCCTCATTTGCTTCCTTCCCGAAGAGATTTTTGATTTCTGCCTAGAACGTGCTTACCTGCGTCCTGGCGTGAGGCTTCCTTTACGTTGTGAAGATTTTAGTCTGTGGCAGCAAGTGGCTAAGCTTGAATGCAGCAGTTGCTAATCATGTTGCACTAAGCAAATAAAAGTCAGAACCGGCCTAATCTTGCTTGCCTAATATCAGTTTCTGCAGACTGCAAGTGTAATGTTCTAATCACTGGCGCAAAACAGCCAATTAATTTGCTTTCCCTACGTGTTTTTACTAGCCAGGATGCATTGGGGAGCAGTGTGTTCGGTCATAATCATGCTCCACAAAGATGGGAAATGTTCCCTTTGAGCTTCCAATCATTAGGCCAGCTGAAGTGAAGACAAGCCCATTGACAAGTGAGAATGGCAATAATTTATTTTCTATTGATGGGTTGTGACAAATCATGTCGAAGCAGTGGCTGCACACTGTGGGGCTCTGCTAAGGAAGGCTGTGATGGGCAAAGATGAAACCCTTCACAGCTCATTTAGTCCAAATGTAGCCACCTGGGTGGTGAATCGGTTCAACATCCCAGCCCAGGCATTCCAGCACAAAATTAGATCGCTAACAGGCAGGCAATATAGGGGTTTCTAGGAGGCATTAATCAGCAGGGCTGAGCTGTCAAAATGCAGAGTCTGAAATTAAGAAACACCAAAAGGATAGAAATGTGACAATGCTGTCAAAAAAATCAAGAATGTGATTTCTACTGCAGATTCTAGCCACCATTAAAAATGCTTGGAAGAAACATGAATTATGAAGAGGTAAAGAGACGTATTACCCCTGCTGAAAATTTTCCTAAGATTTTTACACATGTTAATTAGTAAAAGCAGCATGAAGATTATGTAAGCACGGGGCACACTCCTCTCGACTGCACACTGACAGGTGGATCACACACGAGCCCGACTTTCTGTCCCATGGCATAGTTCGTCTCTTATTTAAATTTCTTTTGTATCCAACCCACTGAGGTGTGGCACATCTGACGCTTCACACTGATTCTGAATACTGAGACTTCAAGCTCTGCAGAATTCTTGGGCTTGTGTAGCTTATTTTTTAAACATTGTTTTTGTTAGACTTAGAGATTTCTAGAATCTGGTGGAGTATGGACTGTTCATGCATGTGTTTGTGTGTTTGTGATTAAATTTTATCAATATGCTTTTCTTTTAAGAGCTCATCTGTGTTCATGTTATAAAAAGCATTTAATGCCACAAACAAATCCAAACAGCCAGAGTTTCTGAAACTAACCAAATTTTCACTCAGCAGAAACATATAAAGATTCTGTTACCTAAAAATAAAAAATCAAAATCCTGAAAAGTTGTTTTCCAAGCCCCACTTGGGTTTTCTCAGAGTGTAGCCTATGGAGCACATATATCCGAATAATTCAGAATACCCATTGAAAATGTAGGAGCACAGATCTACCGCAGATCTACTGCCACAAATCTTTGGGAAGGAACCAGTAAGTAGGATTATAATAGCATCTCCAGAATGAATGATTCTGAAAGTACTGTGACATTTGAAAATGACTTTTTCTTTATGGGTAAACCCTGGCCCATTTTCAAGTTCAAACACTCGCTGGTTTGCACCTTTATCTAACATATCTCCCTCTTGGACAAGCTGTGCCCCATTTGTTCACAAACACTCTAATACGTTCACCTTCCCTTTGATCGTGCTGCACCCCTCACTCAAAATGCTTCTCCAACCCCTAGCCCAAGCCCCATCTTGGGTATCCTCTGAGATTCATCTCAAAAGCTCCCTAGTCCATCAGGCATTCTCCCTAGCTCTCAGCCAGATGTGAATATCCTGGCCTGCGTGCTGTCCCAGCCTGGGCGTCCTCCAGCTGTGGTGAGTGCCTCTTGTAGTGCCACTGCCTGCCTCCCTGTTCAGGTCCCTGCACACACACCTTGCCTTCCAACTACCAGATGGTTCACTCCTTGACACTCACATCTGGTGTGTCAGTTAATAATACCTCATCACACCCAACTCACTGCCTTGCACTATATGTAGTAAATGTGTGTGGAATTGACCTGCTGGTAATAGATGTCCATTAATTTAAACCTAGCTTATACTTTTTAAAAATTTCAGATTAGTATGAGGGTACAGTTGATTAGGTCACACTGTTTGTGTTTCTTAGGTAAAGCTCAACTTATAGTTAAGCCCTTCACTCAGGGGGTGTGCTGTGACCCTCACAGTGAGTGCCTTAGTGAGAGCTTACTATTGTTCCCCTTTTCCTCTTTCCTTCCTCCCCCATTTGCATTTAATTGTGTTTCTTCCCCCACGTGGGCATGTAGTTGTTTATCTGTTGGTCTCACGTTAGTATTGACCACAGTGGATACTTGCTCACACTCTTAAGTCTTCCACACAGGTGGGTGGTCTCCCTTGCCTTCTGCTCAGGAGCCTCATTAGAATCTTAGCATAGGTCTCCATAGGAACAAAAATCTGTTATTTTGTTTGTTTCACTTATCTACAGTTTGTGAAATGTTTTTTACTTCATATTTTCTAAATTAGCTTTAATGATCTTTTCCCTGAAAGAATATTTGTTAATATTCTAAGTCCTCAGCTGAAAAGATATGCAAAGTGGCTTAATTATGCTATAAAAACTAATTATATTACATTTTGCTACTACAAATCATTTGTTTTATAAATATTTCAGACATTCATGGCTAAAAAAACCCAGAGACTATATGCCTGAAAATAGTCGATAGCTTTGTACAATGATTAACTAAAAGTCAGTGGCTATGACTACTTAACTGTGTATCATATGACTTAAGACTAATATCATAGACCATACGATAGCATTAAGCAGGGAGCCATAGTTTGACTTTTCACAACCTAAGGAACAAGTTCTTTGCCTTACAATCAGGCTGAAGTCCTGTACCTTGTGAGGACCCTGTATTCTGGAAGTATGAGAAAGATTAGAATGGGCAAGAGGGAATGGGCAAATGCTATCATTCTGAAAAGTAGTGTGTCTCCTCACTCCACATTGTAATTATTAAAAACACACTTTTCACTTGTTTTATTGCTGTGTATTTGGACACTACAAGGGAAAAATGTTTGAAGGATACTTTAGAATATTATACTTGAAAAAATAAAATAATTCCAACCTATTCTCCCCTATGGGAGAGAATAGCCCCATTTCTGCCTCAGTCTTTAATTATACTCTTGATGAGAAACAGGAGGCAAGGAGGTATCCCACTTGGCCTTCCACTGTATTTGAGTGCCAAAGATAACTCTGACAGACTAGAACTAGGATACAGCTGCTTGAAAAAGCCCTGAAGATTTGAGAAAGTATTCTTTCAAAAAAAGAAGGAGAAGAAGAAAGGTAAGCTTATCTCTTTCTGACACCCTGGTTGTTTAGGATTGGTGTAAAAAGTGCTCTCCGGGACCACATATTTCACAAATGTTTCTTTTGCAGTCCAGTTGTCACCTCAGTGGGTCCTGCTTTACTCAGTTGACAATCACACTGGAACCAAGAATACTACTGCATTTTTACTTATATCAGAGCTGCTGCCCATGGACATCTAGGGGGGCTTGAGATAGAACTGGAGCCTGATTAGGAACAAAGAACATCATTGGCTCAATTTTTGAATTGGAGAGTAAAAGAAACAACACAATAATCTCTGATATAACAACATAAAGTCATTCCCAATAAATAAAGAACTGTTTTGAAATACGCTTTCCACGTCTCCAACCAAAGCAGAGCGGTACTGTGGTATTTTCTATAGCACTGATTTGCCCCTGTGCTGGTTCCTCTGTTCCAGATTAGTATAAGCCCTAAAAGTATTTTCATAACTATCACATGTCACTTGAGGATAGAAGGAAGGAAAGGTTAATCCAGAAATGGTTGACTGAAAAGTGATGAGACCTCATAGGGAAGAATCAATGAGCGTGATGGATAAGCATTGAGAAAGAGAAAGCAATGAAAAGAAACCATGGTGTGAGTTTCAGGAAAGCTTCGATGCCTGTGAAGCATTAGGGCCTTGGAATAAAGGTTCTCAGCAATGATGAAATGATGTTCATGGTGCAAGAATTAGAAGAATTCTTGAGGCAGATAAGAGTAAATATATTTCACAGCAGCTTTTCCAAGGAAGCATGGAGCATGAACAAACAAACAAAACTCAATCTATTTTTTAGAAGGCATTTTGCCTACCCAGTCAGCAAACAGAAATCATATCTGATCTATGCATAAAACCTGAGAGAGCAAAGGGTCGTAACACAAGGCAGATGAAGAACGTGCTGTGAAGAGGACCAGCCCAGAAGAGATGAGAATAATTCTCCAGAGTTTCTAAAGCAGCGGTTCTCAAACTGTGGGTCGCGACCCCTTTGTGACAATGAAAATACATCCTGCATATCAGATATTTACATTATGATTCATAACAGTAGCAAAATTACAGTTATGAAGTAGCAATGAAAATCATTTTATGGTTGGGGGTCACCACAATATGATGAACTGTGTTAAAGGGTCGAGGCATTAGGAAAGTTGAGAACCACTGGTCTAAGGAATTACAGACAACATGACCTCTAGAAAACAATCTAAAAAGAGTCCAAAAAAATGACAGTGAAATGTTAGAAGGTGAAAACTGAGCTGGAAAACTCAGAAAGAAATGAAAGAGAAACTACAAATCATTACAGACGTGAAAACCCTATTAAAAGTATGTGAAAGTTAGAATATATACCCCTGAAAACAAAGTCGTCAAGGCCAGGATTAAACACAGGCAAAAAGGATGAACCTCACAAACCAAGTTAGGTAAAAACCAAATAAGGAAAATTATTATAGGGAAAATGTTAGAGATAGTAGACAGAAAAAGGGGGAATCCAACAATCATGAAATTACTGTTTCTAAAGAAAATTGCAGAACAAATAGAACAACAAAATATTTCCTGAAGAAAGATTTGATTTATATATCGAAAGCGCCCTTTACATCTGAGAAAAACTTGAAATCAATGCAACGACATATGCCAATACAATTTCTGGTCTCTCAAGATAAAATTATATGGGCATGCTAGCTAAGGAAGCAAGTTATGTAAAGGAGGAAATTCAGGCCTGTCTTAAATGTTCCTAAAATAACACCTATGGCAGAGAACAGTGGCTCCATGGTTCTAAGGTTCTAAAGGGCAAAGAAATGTGAAATCTAAAGACAATATGCCCAGGTAGATGAGAGCTTAGGGACTGTGACATCCAGGATAATTATTCTTATCAAGAGCTGAATCAAAATAAAATACCATATAAAATATCTAAGTTCTTGCAAGTCTTGAGAGTATAAACATAATTATACATATATCTGTACACATAGATATCAACTATTAAAGGGTGGGGAAAAAAAGAAAAGGAGGAACTGTTGATATGTTAGCACATCTTTTGCAATCAGCTTTTAAGAGATGTTATTTTAAGTACTGACTTAAAGTTCTTTCATGCTATTTTTTTCTTACACACAAAGGAATTTTTAAGGAAATCTAAGAACTCATAGTGAAGAAATGATTCTCTGATGTGTCAACAATTTTTCTCTTTCACTTCATTCTTTTCCTTTTATTTGTTATTCAAGCCAGTATCAATAAAAGTATCCGATTTTTAAAAATATTTCTATCTTTTTTCATGAATATAGATGTCTGGAAATATGTTCACCAAATATTAAAGTTATTTCTGGACGGTGAGATTTTTGAGTGATAACTAACTGCCCTCGGTAGATGAAAGCATGTGGACAGTTTTATGAATGAATAGCTTTAAATACCCAGAAAAGAAAAGGGGCATCTTTCTGGTGTTGTCCTTTGTATATTCTTGCTTTTCATTTCCCCTCAAGGAAAAATAAAATATAAAATGATTCCATCAGCGTATGTAAGATGCTCTCAGTAACACAGTGTTAATCTTCAGGAGGACTTAACAAAGGAAGCCAAAAAAAGCTGTTCTTCCATAAAAAGCTTACAGTTTAACTTGATGGTCTTTGTTTTTCTGCATTGGTTTGGATGTAATGCTAACTTAGTGTAACAGAAAAAGGATTTGCAGAAAATCAACTGATATATATATATTTTTTTTTTGAGACAGACTCTCACTGTTGCCCTGGGTGGAGTACTGTGGCATCACAGCTCACAGCAACTTCAAACTCCTGGGCTTAAGCGATTTTCTAGCCTCAGCCTCCCAAGTATCTGGGACTACAGACACCTGCCACAATACCCAGCTATTTTTTGGGTGCAGTTGTCACTGTTGTTTAGCAGGCGCAGGCTGGGCTTATACTCGCCAGTTTTAGTGTATGTGACTGGCGCCCTACCCACTGAGCTATGGGTGGTGAGCCAGAACTGATATGTTTTAGGTAGCTTTCTTATTCCTCATGCATATATAATCCAGGACTCTCCTAGCCAAGTAACTGATGATTTTATATTCTGGAATTATTCTAGGTATATGTGGACTTGGATTCTAAAAGAGCAAAATGTCAATACAAACTATTACGCCTTAAGAATATATATTTTACTATCCCGTTCACAGTAGTGCCAAAGAAGATGAAATATTTGGGAGTTTACCTAACAAAGGATGTGAAAGATCTCTATAAAGAGAACTATGAAACTCTAAGAAAAGAAATAGCTGACAATATTAACAAATGGAAAAACATACCATGTTCATGGCTGGGAAGAATCAACATTGTTAAAATGTCAATACTCCCCAAAGCAATATATAATTTTAATGCAATCCTTATTAAAGCTCCACTATCATATTTTAAGGATCTTGAAAAAATACTACTTCATTTTATATGGAATCAGAAAAAAACCTTGAATAGCCAAGACATTACTTAGGAATAAAAACAAAGCAGGAGGAATCATGCTACCAGACTTCAGATTATACTATAAATCCATAGTGATCAAAACAGCATGGTACTGGCACAAAAAGAGAGAGGTAGATGTATGGAACAGAATAGAGAGCCAACAGATGAATACAGCTACTTACCAGTACCTAATATTTGACCAGCCAATTAAAAAAACTGAGTGGGGAAAAGATTCCCTATTTAACAAATGGTGCTGGGCTAAGTAGAAGGCGATCTGTGGAAAACAGAAACTAGACTCATGCCTTTCACCATTAACTAAGATAGACTCTCACTGGATTAAAGATTTAAACTTAAGACATGAAACTATGAAAATACTAGAAGAAAGTGTAGGGAAAACACTTGAAGAAAT